>CAOLHI010003985.1:0-142464 GCA_948474755.1 Ctenosaura bakeri | reverse complement strand
GTACAATTTAGGTATACAAAGAAAATGAGTAAGCAAAATTACAAAGGGAAGGTGAACATAGCAAATACAAGAGTTCTAGGTGTGATTCCCCCACCCACCCACCAGTGCCTCACTCTCTGCAGTTCTAGAAATTTGAGAACCAAAGGAAAATTTCATGGAGGACTGAATATATATTTGTGGGAGGAGGATGCTTTCATTCCACTCCCTCCTCTGGCAAAAAGTCCCCCAGCCAGTTGAAGATTCTCCAAGGGACATGACACTGGAATTATTATTGATTGGGACAATCCCCTCATTTTGAACCCTTGCCCCTTACCTGGGTATGGGAAAAATGAAAATAAAAAGGGAATTGATACTATTACTTATAAATCCTAATGAACAAAATGTATACAACTAGAGTCTCTAGAGAAAGCCATATCAATGAAGCTTTCTTGAGCAATTGTATATCAGAGCAGGAGCATGCAACCTTGTGCACTCCAGATATTTTGTCCTACATTTCCCATGAGCTCCACCTAGCATGTGCAATATTTGGAGATTCTAGGAGTTGCCATTCAAAATATCTAGATGGCACCAGGTTGTGTTTCCCTGTGTTAAGACCACTCAAAGCAGTATTGTGGATGACACAATGAAAAAAGATGCCTCAAAGAAGGAATATCAATATCCTCTAATAAGGAACAAGAATTCAGTACGGAAGAAAGGGGCTAAATCAAAAATGACAGGTAATTTGCTTTGTACACCTAACCCAACACTCATACATGTGTGCATGCTATTTGTGGATCTAGCCAATTCTGTTATAAATGAAATTACAGAAAACCGCAGCTGAGAGAGGGCTAGTTTGGAAGAGTATGTTTGTAAATGGTGCAGAATGACTTGAAGAACGGCAGAGTATTGCCTTTTAGATTAGTGGCAGGATTGGCACAAAAGTGATTTTCTCTGCGATCCTTCCACTGCTGCAGAGACATAAAGAAGGCATCAGAGAAGAATGATAACAGAGAGCAGCTAATGAATGTGTCAGTTGCAGCTCAAGGAGAGATCTTCATTTATGGAACAACTGAAATGGCTTGTACAATGAAGCGACTCTTTGGGAAGAAACCAATTCTACTTAAGAATGCTGAGTGACGACTGCTTTGTAATAAAAGCAGAAAGCTTTGTTAAAAAAGGAGAGATGAATTGCGCTCATCTTAGGCCCTTTTTGCATGCAGGTTTTTTTGCGCGAGGGCCCCTTGAGCGTTGCGTAAATGGGAGCGTCAGTCCGTACGACACACTCCCACTCACGTGACGCTCACGAGCGCCTAAAGCGGGACGATCACGCATTTTATTATTTTTGGCTTTAAGCTGAAAATACTGCACGGTCGCGGGACCCTCATGCACTTACCTGCGTGCGGTGCACTGAACAAGCCGTTCTGGTTGTGCTTCCTCCCCCAGCGCAGCCTACAGCTCCCAGGCTGCACTGCGATAGGAAGGGGTAGTGCGTGAGTGTGACAGTCGCGCTACCAGGAAGCGACCTGCGGGATGAAGGAGCGGGGAAGTAGCAGCGTTCCGGATGAGGCTTCTCGTGTGAGACGCCCCTCCCCAGCCATGCAAACGAGTAACGTGCGAAAAGGGGCCTAGTCAAACAACGTACTCTGTGTTTGGAAGTAAGTGATTGCCCCCTTCCCCTTACTCACCCTCAACAAAGTATTATGCTCTCATCACCAATTGTCTCCATAACTCATCACCAATTCTACCCATAACTGTGGAAACACAGATGCTTTTCCTATGAACCGTGATCCAGTAGATACACATAGCAGCCATAGTCCGTGAGAGAAACTGATCAAGAAAGAGGTGTTATCTGGCCAACTAGAATAGACTCATTAGATCAACAGTCATATGATAAGTCAAATTTCACTGACTTGGTTGATCTACTGTCATTGGGATTAACCATAGGATTTAGGTCTATATCTGTTTCTACACAGGCTAGGGATAAGACAAGAGGATAACAACAGACAATGTAGGATCAGCCTAATTAGCCCAGAATTCTGCCCCCACCTTAGCAAGAAGCAGATGAGAAGCACACAATCTGGGCATAACATGATAGAACCCTTTTTCTTATGTTTTCCCAGCAAATGGTATGAAGAGGCCTCAAGACCAGTTGTAACTTATCATCTCATCTTCCATGAATTTGCTTCATTCCCTTTTAAAGTTATCCATGTTGGCATTTACTGCTTACTTTGGCCATTTCTGCCCTACATTTGTTAATAGGTAGAATTCAACTCTTCAGCCTATATCTAAGCATTCCAGAGATATGATGAGATAAGCTCCCAGTATGTAAGAATGTTTGTTCCTCTTGTTCCACCTCTCCACTCATTTCCAAAGCATGAGAAAAGGGACAAGTGTTTCCCCATTTTTCTATGCCATACTGGCTGTCTTATCCAAGGAAGGGACAAGCCTGACACACCTCAATAATTTTGGGCCTCCAGGAGATGTTCATACTGTTACTTCTTGGGAGCCTTCAGAACAGGTGGAATAGTGCCATAGTTTTTCTCTACTGGAATCCATCTCAGCTTGGAATGTTGCTTTCAAGAAGAATCACTGTAATACCTTAATTTCTATTCTCAGTCCTGATTAAAGTAGAGCTATTGAATCAGGTTATTCACATGTATGTTGACTGTGTGTTCAGTTCTGGGAACCACAGTTCAAGATGGATATTGAGAAACTTGAACATATCCAGAGGAGAGTGACCAAAGTGTTAAAACACCTGGAAACTCTGCACTGTGAGGAGTGCTTAGGGAGCTGGGTGTGTTTAACCTGGAGTAGAGAAGGTTAGGAGGCAACATGATAGTTATGTTTATATAAGGGAAGGGATGTCGTATGGAAGATGGAGCAAGCTTGTCTGCTGCTGCTCCAGAGACTAGGAGCAATAGCTTTAAACTTCAAGAAAAGAGATTCCATCTAAACATTAGGACAAACTTTCTGACAGTAAGAGCGATTTTACAGTGGAATATGCTGCCTTGGAGTGTGGGAGCATCTCCTTCTTTGAATTTTTTTAGTGGAGGATAGATGGCCATCTATCAGGAATGGTTTGATTGTGTGTTCCTGTATGATAAGGGATTGGATTTGATGGCCCTTCTGGTCTTTTCCAGCCCTGTGACCCTTATGACTTACCTTTTAGTGATTGGCCATTTCTGCTCTACACCGTAATAGTGCTATTATTCCACTTTCAACATCCTACGGAATCCTGGAGTTTGCAGTTTAGGAAGGGGCATTTAGAACTCTCAGCCAGAGAGCTCTTTGGCCTCAGTAAACTACAAATTCCAGAATTCCAAGGATGGTGAAAGTGGAATAATAGCACTATAACAGTATTTAATGTATTTTAATGTATAGTGTATTTCATGCTGTTCACCGCCTCGATCCATGTGGAGAGGCAGGATACAAATAAATATTATTATTATTATTATTATTATTATTATTATTATTATTATTATTATTAGGCAGAAATAGTCTTTGTGTGGAAGTGAATTCCATAGTATAAATGCAAATACTCTTCTGTATTGCTTTCTGGGATTTTAAAATATGGTGGGCTATAGATATTCCTGAGAGCCAGTATGGTATAATGGTTTGAACATTGAACTATGACCCTGGAGACCAGGGCTCAATTCTGAACTTGGCCGTGGAACCCACTGGATGACCATGGGCATGTTACACACTCTCACCTCCAGATAACCCTGTGATAGATCCACCCTAGGATCAACGTTAGTTGGAAATGACTTGAAGGCACACAACAACCATATATATTCCTGAACAACTCTTTTTGGAAATGGTTTTCCTGTGAATGGATGGTGCTTTGTTCCCCATAATGGCCAGAATCCTGTTGATGATATACACAAGGTTACACCTTGCTTATACTTTCTTTTGGATGGCCACAAGGGGCTATTCTTTATCTGCTGGTGGTTGCTTGAAAAATTCCACCCAGCAGGTTTCAGACCCTGGGGGCTACAGCTTCCACATTTAAATAGGACAAGGAGGTGCAGAGTAAATGAAGAGGGAGGGAAATCATCATTCAACTTTCTTATAGGTAGAGAACTGGAGTGGGAATGGAAGGTAGTTCCTGCTGCTTGATCCCATTCCTCCTCCTGCCTTTTAATGCCAGCAGAAGCCTTCCCCCCAGCATATAAATCAGAAGGACGGAACAGAACTGTGTGAGTTGAGCTCCATCAACCAGATGGAGATCCCAGTCATTATGGATTCTTCACCAGTGTTCTTTTTCCTGGGTGAATCTTAAGAGCAATCCCAGCCAGTCAGGAATGGGGTATTGCATATTTTCCCTAAACTGTGGCTATTTTGAGAATTCTTCCTACCCAGATATCTCTGCAGCTTTTGCTCATCTGGCTCAACTTGTTCTCATAGTGGAACTTATGCACTAATTTAAGGAGCACTGCACCCACACAGTTTGATAGAACTTTCCTTCCATTCCCTCTCTCTTTCTCTCTCTCTTTTTAACTTTCTTTGATTAACACTGCAGAGACCATTGTACTGAATAATTGTACCAAAATTGCAGTGTTTCACCAGTGTGTACTGGGGGACTGATGACAGTGCAGCCTTTTTGGAGCTTGGAGATGTTACTTTTCACACAACAACTTCCAGAACCCCCCATGCAGCATGGCCACATGCTACTACAACTATAACATGGTATTTCCAAGTTTTGTCACATGCTACAGAGGATGCCACTTGAAAAGAACACAAAATCTCTGCATGCCTCAGAACTCTTGAACAATGCAAGAAGATTCAGGGAACTGTTGACAAGCACACATGGGGCCTGTACTTTTAATGAGTCAGGCAGTTGACCTATCTAGCTCAGGCTTCTCTACACCAGTGCTACCCAATCTAGTGGTCCTCAGATTAGTCTGCAAGCCATTGACTCATGATCTGTGGAGAGTTTCCAGGAAAGACAAAAAAACATTTGCATCCAATGGGCACAAATACACTATTTGTCTCTGGCATATCAGGAAAAAGGAAGTGCTGGTCACCCACATTAGACAACCTGAGAAGTGCTGCTTTATACTATCTGGAAGCAGCTTTCTAAGAATTTTAATGTGGGTCTTCTCCACCAATGCCTGAAGAAGCCAAACGCTGAAAATGGAAGATTTTGAATGTGCTGAACTAGTAAGCTATGGCCCTTCCCAATGGGAAGATCTTTTCCTAATGTATGTGTTAATGGCCATTCTCCAATGTAGATATTACAAGATGAATCCCTAGAGTAGCCTAGAACACACACTAACTCTTTCTTTAGATGAGTTCTGCACTGTAGGAGGCAAACAGTTTTGGAAGGAAGCTGTTCCTCAGAGAAGATTGTCTGTCATTACTCATCTTCTCACTGAGGACACCAGGGTTCCTCAGAACTCAGTTCAGAGACCAGTGTTTTAATGTATGGATATTATGCAAGCACTGAGGTGACATTATACTACTTTTTATAAGTAGATATGCTTGAGCGAATGTTTGCATTTCCTTAGTGTCAATGCATGTAACTTAACAGGATGAAAGCAGAATGTGATTACATTTATTTTTCATTCTTGTATCCTGTCCTTCCATTAATGACCTCTTAGGGTGGTTTTTTTTTTTTTTTGAGATAATGTTTTAAATACACACGCACACACACACAACTGCTCAAATGGCAAATGCCCCTCAGAGCAGTTTACAATTATGTCAGTTCTTATAGCTCAAATGTCCTAAAAAATAAGCCAACTTGTGCATTAAAATGTTAAAAGATTAAGAGTTTCAGAAATCCAGTTTAAAAAATAATAATAAAACCAAAAAGTTAAAGACTCAATCCCTGTGAGAAGAGGAAAGTCCTGCCTACTGTCTAAACTATAAATGGTGGCTCTCTTTTGGGCTGGCATTCTCCAGATGGAGAGGTTGCTATGAAGAAGGCTCTTTTTTTGTCTGTGGTGGTTGGTGACTCCATTGTCAATGGGGTGGTGAATCCATTTCAGGTTAATCTCAACTTTAAGGGGATTGTCCAAGGTGTGGAATCTATTTTGGGAATAAAGTTCAATGCATGGGGATAGTTACTTTAAAGTCTAAAACTCTTCGTAAAGCCCAGAGCAAATTCACTGTTCTGATTGACATCAGAACCATCAGCTACCACCATCACAGGGAAAGGCTCTCCAAGAAAAGGTTTTCCAAGTATTGTTATAACAATCAAGCAGAGATCCTCTTGTCCAACGTAAATATGCTGGTGCAAGCACCATGGCAGGAGTAAAATGTTCTTAAAAAAACAGAACAAAACAAAACCTTAGAGATGCTACAGTAATAGTAGCAGCAAGAGAAAGGAAGAAAAAAAAATCTCCATTTTAAAAAAAAAAAAAAAGGTCCCGGTCCCCCAAAGCCTATATCTATAACATATTACTTCCAAGTAGGTCCTTCAAACCAAAGACACTCTGTGAAGCCTGTCTTAGACCCTTTTCACATGTTACCTTTTTGCACGACGGGGGAGGGCATCTTGCACGAGAAGCCTCCTCCGAAACGCTGCCGCTTCCCCCCTCCTTCCTTCCGCAGGTCGCTTCCCGTTTGTGCGACTGTCATGCGAGCACCCCGCCCCTTCCTTCCACAGGGTACTGTGGGAGCTGTAGGCTGCGCTAGGGAAGGACGCGCCACCCGCCTGGCTCACCGACGCACCGCACGCAGGTAAGTGCGCGAGGGTCGTGCGAGCATTGCGTGAGTGCGGGGCATTTTTGGCTTCAAGCTGAAAATCAAAAAATGCGCGCCCGCCCCGCTTCAGCCTCGTGAGCGTGGCGCAAGCGGGGGTGCGTCGTATGGAGCGACACTCCCATTTGCGCAATGCTCAAGGGGTGCTCGCGCTAAAAAAAAAAACATGCAAAAAGGGTCTTAGAAAATCACCTGCCCCACCCAGACCAAAGCAGCCATCCCAGAGTGCCTTCAGCTTCAAGGACTCATCCAGAATCCAGACACTGCAGAAACTGGATATTTGAGACCCAGTAGCTTTCTCTCCAGGTAGCAACAGAAATTAATTAACACCCCCCCATTCACTTGTATTGTGCTCTTTAACTGTTATTACAGGCCAATTTTTACTACTTGGGGAAACTATTTACACTAATCAAGACTACAATTAGATGTGCAGATAATCAAATTAACTAAGTTGTTCCTCAGAAACATTCCAAGCAACCCTTCAACTGAAAGGCATTGTGTCCTATATGAAATTAAAATCTTCTTTCCTATGCTTTGAAATTCCAAGTAGAGAGAGAAAAAAAGTTTGACACATTATTTTTAGACTGGAGAACTAACATATGAACAATAATTCTTCTTGTACCATATATTGTTTCCTTGCAAGGTTTTACTCCAGCATGTAAATGGTTTCAGTCATGAAATAACAGGGCAAAGATTAATCCATTTAGTGACTACAAGCAGGTGGTACTTGTTTTTCTTTTTTCCAATCTAAATCTGTTGTTCCGGGATTGTTCAGAACAAATGTTTAGCTGTAGGAAATCACACTGTGATTGTATACTTACTGCATTTGTCAATTTTGATGTCTAGATGTGATTTATTGTAGCAAAATGTGTGCCTACACCTTGAATGCATGTTACTAAATGACACATACAAACTGTAAGTAGATATTATCAGGAAACAAAAGAACAGGAAAAAAATGAACAAGAAGGAGTGAGTGGAAGAGAGAGAGAAATCTGAAAGCATGGGGATGGATTGTAGAAGATCCAAATGTACTTCAGTTCTAGTTGTCAGTTCTAGAGATGTGGTTGAGATTTCTATCTCCTGATTTGACTCATAATTCTCCCCTGAAATATCAAGCAAATATCACCCTGTTACTCTCTTTACTGGGGGTCCCGGGAGGGACACCTAAATAACCAAACAACAACACACTTTGGGGAAAATTAGCTTAGAGCATTGCTGGCAAAACGGGAGGCAGGTTAACACAGCAAGATCTTGTAACTCAATGTTTACGGGGTCAGGCCAAGTCAAGAAGCAAACCATGTTGGAAATTAATGAATGATCTTTATTAAATACAGGCACACAATGTAAGCAACACACGCACACAGATAACTAAGGAAAATAAAGGTTTGAGTTGGATAGCGGGATTTTTGAGAAGGATAGTTCACTCAGGTGATACGGAATCTGTTCCTGGAGTCTGGAAAGAAGATAGAGAGTGTTGCTGGGGTGTGATGTAGCTCAGCACGTGGGGCTGAGGGGAAGCTTGCTGGGCAAAGCAGCAGCAAGATGGTCTGGAACTCAGGAGCGATCCAAGGATGGCCTCAGAATCAGGGGTTTTTATAGGGAGAAATGTGACTGCAGGCTATGCCATACTTGGGAAAACAATGCTATTTAGGAGCGGGACAAAGCTTTGGAAAGGTCAGAATTTAGTATGATTGAGTTAAGTCCAAATTGACAAAGAGTTAGCCTGTATGCAAATGCAAAGTGCTTGGCAGTTGAGTATTCAGCTTGCCAGGTTGCCTGCTCAGGGCAGGGAGTCCTTTTGTAAACAGTGTGGATACATAATGAAGGTGTTTGCAGAGAGCTCTCCTAAAGCAAGGATCTGTTATTTCTGACCTGCCTGGGTGGAGAATGGAATGTCCAGCAATTAGTGGTCGCGCCTAGTCTGTGCTTATCTGGGGGCCTCATAAACACATGGAGAGGGGTGGTAGAAGAGATCCAAATTGTTGATATCAAAATGATATCTAGGGGTATCTCCAAGTAGGCCTAAACTGCAGTAACAACCCCACCCGAGAGCCAGCATGATATAATGGTTTGAGTATTGGGCTACAACACTGGAGACCAGGGTTCAAATCCCTGCTGTGCCATAGAAACCAACTGTGTGACCTATCACACTCTTTCAGCTGAGAGGAAGGCAAAAGTGAACTCCCTCTGAACACATCTTGCCAAGAAAACCTTGTGATAGGTTCTCCATATGGACACTATAAGCTAGAAATGACTTGAAGGGACATAACAGTAGCAACATATTGTCCCACCCTGACTGCCCTCAACAATCTTCTCATGCTTATTTGTTGGGCTGCTGGAAAGCAGAAAGATTTCCACTCCAGTGGTTACCAACACCAGGGTAGCATGTAGGTGAGAATGTGTGCAAATGAAGAAAGGAACAAGACAGGATGGATAATTCATGGCAAGTAGAAGCAGGCTGTGGAGACTCACCAAAAAGTGTCATCCAGGTATAGAGAAGGTACATCTCCAAGCAAGAATGGAGAAGGCAGTCTAAATCCAATGTTCCAATGCAAAATGTCCAGGGTGTCTTTCTCTGCCATCACCCTCTGCCCTACAGCCCTTTGGACAGTCTAAAAAGTGGATTTAGGAGACTCTCTGCCTTCGCTGGCAGTGGAGAATGTTAGCTCTGATGTCAGTTCCAGGGTTTAATCAAAATAGATTCAGCATCTTGTATAACTCCTGAGAAGTTCTGACTAAACCAAGACTAGAGTCACTATCCCATGTCTACTAGAGCCACAATCTCCTGGTGTCTTCAGAGAAAATTTTAGCGGCACAAAGGGAGTGCAGTGGGGGGAGGCATCATCTTAACCACATTTCCACTGGATTTTGCCATTACCTCAGTGGACGTCTACTCTAGGATCCTTTCCATTGCTGCTCTTTGTTTGTTTTTTTTAATTTTTCAAAAGTTGTTGAGTCAATCAAATGTGTTTTTAGAATGATTAATCCCCAACAAAGCATTTTAATGAGTGTTTTGGGTTACTACCTCCATCATCCTGAACTCTAGTCATGTTGACTAGGGATAGGTGCTATAGACCAGAACAACTGGAAGACGTCTGTAATAATGGGCTTTCCCATTATTTGGGAATTAGCTGAATTAGCTTCCCATTAACAGAGGAGTGTGGGTTCTCCTTCAGGTAAAGAAAGGATTAATGATATAATGAGCTAGGTTATATATATTAGTGCTACCAGACTGTATACCCCCCCCACTTTGATGTGATTTACTCCCTCAATTTGATGTGATGTAATTGGCAAAATATATTAATTGGCAGTTATACTTAATTGGCATAAAATATAAATTATATACATTTATGGCTGAAAGGCCAGGTGGAGAAGGGATGCTGACTGGAAAGCAGGTCAAAGGTAACCTCGGCATGTCCACGTCATAAATTCACTGAGAAATAGCAAGGAAAGCCTGACTTAATGGCTCTAAGCTACCTTCTCAATGAAAACAATAATCAAGTTTGATGCAGCAGGCAAGCACCTCTGCTGTGTGCATTTCCTACCAAAATGTTGCCCAGTCGTCCTAACCAAGACATTGAAACAATCAGTCCATTCCAGACCTCTTTTGTTTAATCTGCCAGAAAGCAATTAACTCACATACCTTCAGGGAAGGCAATAGAGTATATAAACCCTTATTTTTGACCAGTGAGATGTAGTACTTATGGAGGCCATGCTGTTGCTCTGATTTCTGGTTGTGTACTGCCCTTAGACACACAAGTCTAAGCCACTCCATTGCTTCTTCACTATTCTTCTGGAATGGTAATTATAACCAAAAAACCTCAGCCTCACTATCCATAATTTTTCCTCCCTTTATCCTTCAGTTAGCTCGTGTGTGAATGTGTGACTGTTTGTATCTTGTGTGCATGCTTGGGCAAATGCCTGTCAATAAAACACAATTTTTAGTTTATCTTTGAATCTCTGGCTGGTTCTTTCCTACAAGACCTCGTAAACATTGGTAGAAAGATCTCCTTAGGCTAACCCCTTCTCACAGGCCTCCTAATTTTGAGCTAATTAATTCCCCTCTGTCATGTGGAGGTACTGGCATAGTGGGTTGAGCCCTGAGTCACCCATATTTTGGGGTAACATTAGGGTCAGCATAACATAAGAGGAACAAAGATAATCAGAGACAATTGCTCAATGAGGCTTATGAGGAGTGTGAAAGTTTTGAAATTCTTCCAAGATGAGCAGTTATAAAACATGGTACTACAAGGCATAAGAGAGACTTTAAGACCTTTGAGAAACTTTTGGCTACAGAGGCAGTGGGGTCTTCTTCTCTAGATGTAGATGTCTTTAAAAAAAGACTGGAAAGCTATCTGCTAGGGATGTTCTAGCTGGTGAACCTGCACTAAGCAAGGGATGGATCTGGTGGCCCATATGGGCCCTTCCAGCTCTATGATTCTATGATTTTGGGATTGATGAGGAGGAAGAGGAGGTACTGCGTGTATCACCAACCCTAGAAAAGTTTGGTTGTAAGCTGGACGAGGTGTCTAGACTCCTAATTTCCCATGAGCATTCTAACGCCCAGAATACCAGCAGTATTATGAGGAGAATCGGGTTGTTAAGTATAGCTTATGTTTGTTTTTTCCCCCTAACCCCAGACCCCAGACTGAAAATGACTTAGGCCCTTACCACATTATTCCTCAATAGCGGATCATCCTGATGGGATCTCAGCATTGCCATTGCTGGGATGAGATCGGGGTCTGAACACTCCCCACCACACAGGCACACCGTTCTTCCTTCCACAGTATAGCATCAATGGTTTCCTGACCTTCTCCCCACCCCACAACCCATGATTGGTCAGTTCCTGTGCTGTACTGTGGAAGGAAATGCTATCAGGTGCTCTGGCCCTTTTCCGCATACCTGCAACTGATTGGTGGGAAAGGGGGGCATTACTGGATTTTACTTTTTTTTTCAGTAATGAAAAAGGGTGAGTTTTCCATGGATAGCAATGTGACAGTAATGTGATGTTGAAAGTGTGTTACCCTGTTTTCTGGGGGTCCCAGGAGGGACACCTAAGTGTGCTCTCAATTACACAAGTTGAGGAAATTAGCACAGAGCACAAGCTAACAATACGAGAGGCAGGGCAACAGAGTGCGATCTTTTACCCAATGTCTATGGGGTCAGGCCGAGTCAAGGAGCAAACAGAATTGAAATAATAATTGTGGTTTTTATTAAAATACAATCAAACAGTGTCTGCAACACATTCACTCAGAGAACTAAAGAAATAAAGGTTGGAGTGGGATAGAGGGATTTTTAAGAGGAGTTGTTGGTTTGGATGATACTACCCCTGTCCTGAAGCCCAGGTAGTCTGCAGCAGAAGTTCAGAGGTATGGAGTCTCAGTACGTGGGACTGAGGGGAAGGCTCGCCAGGCAAAGTGGCAGCAAGGCGGGATGGAAGTTGGAAGCAATCCGAGGAAGCTCTCAAAGTCAGGGGTTTTTATAAGGGAAAATGTGGCCGTAGGCTAGTCCATACTTGGGGAAAACAATCAGTTTCGGGCTGGAGACAAAGCCTCCGAAAGGTCAGAATTTAGCATGATTGAGTTAGGTCCGAATTGACAATAGCGTAGGCAGTATGCAAACGCAGAGTGCTTGACAGATAAGGATTCTTCTAATCAAGCTGCCTGCTCGGGGCAGGAAGTTCTTTGTAAGTTGCGTGCATACATAATAGAGTACTTGCCTTTGAGGTCTCCTGAAGCGGCGGGACAGCTATTTCTGGCCTGCCTGTATTGTTTGGAACATTACAGCGATTAGCGGCCATGCCTGTCTACGAGCTTGTCCGGGGGACCTCGCAGCACATGGAGACAAAAAGGTAAAGAAGGCCGAATTATTGATATCAAGTGATATCTAATATCCCTAAAGCCCGGGCTAGAAACTGCAGTAACAAGTGGAATAATTAGCAGTATAACAGTGTAGTGCAGAAATGGTCAAAGTCTCACTGTGGAAGCCTAATCTAACCCTAAATCATCTGGCGTTAGGTGCAAAATGTTTGGTTTCTCTCTTTTCTCCTAGGTGCTTGATAATATCTTTAAAAAGAAGCAAAATCCCCAAATGTTCAGTTTGCACTTGGACAGATGATGTGACACAAAGCTGTGAAGTGAACAATCTGAGATAATCCTTGAAAAGTTAAAATAGCAGCGCATGCCACGATTTCTCTGTCAAGGCAAGTGCCTCCCGTAATCAGCAGCTGTGGAAAATACCAGCTTTCCACAGAAATAGCCTACAGCAGGAGAACAAATGCTTTTTTTTTCTATCTTCAATCATCCTGTTACAACACAGTACAATTTTTCTTTATTACACATTTTATCATTTGAGCATCCCAAGGGTCTGTAACTTGGAAAGAGACTAGAGAAAGAGTTCACCTAAGAGCAACACTTGAGGAAGGAAGCAAACAAAAAGTCTCTGAGTTAGATCCTGTCTGTACCCCTGAGTTGAATGGTACTTAGGCACACAGAAATGTCTTTTAAAGCATACTTGGTGCTACTTTTGAAGCATTTGGAGAGTGTACGTATCAAGTTCTCATGGCAAAGTCTCTGGTGCTCTTAAACACCTCTGCTGGTTTAGTTGTATATTTTCTTTTTCTTTGTTTTTTGTATGATGTATTTTTTGAAAGCTGTATCTGTTTTAACCTTTGTAAATGGCCTTGCATCCCAGACTGAGAAAAAAAGTGGGTTATAAATGTAAAAGGAAATATGATTGCTGATATTCTACAACAACAGCCCTTTCTGGAACACTCTCCCATCCCTAGGTGGTGCAATCACAGATTAAATAATTGATGGACTTTTCCTGCCACCGACACATGATTGCACCACTGTGCCACACTAACCTGTCCTGCGGAAGATGCAAAAGCACAATGGCTGGGCTTTCTGCCCCAGCACAGCCTGGGAAAGAGCCTGGCTGCGCTGTGGATGGAAAAAGTGTGGCGATTGCCCTCCCTTCTACAGGGAGCCAGATGGTACGGATGTGAGTGCTCCTGTTGTGTTCCCCTCTTGGCAGAGCTGCTGCTGGGATCCCCACCAGATGACTTTGTGAAAAGGTAGGGAGTGGAAAGGACCAGCATCTTAGGACCTTTCTGCACTACATGTTATAGTGCTATTATTCCTCTTTCAACATCCTATGGCATCCTGGGGCTTGCAGTTTAGGGAGGCACATTTAGAATTCTCAGCAAGATATCACTTTGGCCTACAAACCCCAGAATTCTATAGGATGTTGAAAGTGGAATAATAGCATTATAGCAGTGTGGTGTTGGAAGGCCCTAAGTAACTTTTCCTGGCCTGATCCCCTTACCAGCCAGCAGCTGCATTGGGTGAAGGATTTCTATCCAGCTGCTGATCAGAATACAAAGAAGATGTTATTTCCATTCTCCTCCCACTTGTGAGCAAAGCTGAAACAAGGAATTGCAACAGGAGTCCTGTTTCTGATTGTTGCAGCTTCACTCACTAGTGGACGGGCTGGAAACATCCTCCTCCTTTCTCCCAAATCAACCACTGAACAGATCTCCTTTGCCCAATATGACAGCTGGCTCTAAAAGTGGGTTTGAGGGATATTTACATAGTCTTAAATTAGGATTACATAGTCTTTGTATTGCTGCATGAGAAGTGTAAAACTATAATTTAAAGATGTATTCTGTTTTTTGCTTGAAAATTTTTTTAAATATTCTTTATTTGGATGGTGATTATTAATTCTTGATGTCTATCATGTTTTTATTATTTATCATTAGTACTATTATTTTGCTGAATTATTGCTATTATAGAATAAGTCTATACTATTTTACTGGAATTAACCTAATATATAAAAGTCAAAGTTTGTTTTTCTGTGTCAGGTAAAGACCTCATGTGATTGGCTGCCTAAGAAGATTGTATGGAATCCTGGGGTTTCCATTTTAGGGAGGGGTCTTTAGAATTCTCAGCCAGAGAGCTCTTAGGTCTCAGCCAACTGAGACTGTCTTGAATAGGCTGGTTGCTATGGAGATGAGGCCTAGCAGCAAGGAGGAGGACAGCGGGAACTCAGGAACTCAACCTGTATATGTTTATAATTCTGAATACAAATGGACTGGAGAATATGGGGAAAAGTTACAGATACTGGACAACACAGTTTGGGGAATCAGAGACACAGTTTCTCAAATCTTTCTAACAAGTACTACCTATGAGAAAATAAAATCCCAGACAATGCTAGGTATATACACTAGTATAGAATATAGAATAGATTAATAGTGATTTAACTTGGAAAATTAAATAGATAATAACTAACTGGATGAGTAATCAAATAAGATAATGAAGCAAATAATTATAATGGTAACAGATATGTGATTAGTAGCAACTAATAGTTATTGTATTAAGGATGAATTTAATACTTAGGTTAGGTATTTAAGTAATATGGACTGTTTGCCACGGGGTTGGAACCAACTCATTTAGTTATTTGTAGTTATGTTATCTTATGTGGGATTATGTATTGTTAGAATCATTAGTATTGTTAGGTTTTTTTTGTTTTAATTTTGTGTAGATTGTATGTATTGTTAGTTTTTTGTTGTTTTGTTATGTTTGGGCTTAATAAAACTGAAATTTTATTTTTTAAGAAAGATTATATAGTCCTACTGAACAAAGAACAGTTATGGATTAAGTTAAGCATCCATAAGAGCAGTACAGAATATCTGCCAACAAAAACAATAACAATATCCACTTGCCTTGTCTTCAATATCTTCAATATTGCATGCCCAAGCCTTACCTCTGATGTGTGTGTGTATGTGGAAAGAGACATAGACTGATGTGATTTTTTGAACATCAAACACATTAGATTTTGTTTGCTTGCTTAGACTGGAGAAGAATTCAGTTAAGTGCATAAACTATTTATTATTATGGTGACTAAAAAAGAGAAGTATTAAAATACTATAGTAAAACATTTCAGTTTCCAACTTCGTCAGCATCTGGAAATATTTTGCTGTGCCACTTTAATGTTTTTATTTTGTTTTGTTTGATAGTTGCTGTAACAAATACATAATACTGGGGTGTTAGACACTGTGATTATATAGGGAGAAGGAGGAGTTTCAGGAGAGAAAGATAGAAGAAGACAAATAAATAGACAGATAACTAGATGAGAGAGAGAGAGATAATTCATTACATCAGTCATGCTTGTGCTCTGCCTAGTTTCCATTCCCCATCAAGTGGAGCACAGTGAGGTGTTGTTACCCTGTATTGTGGGGGTCCTGGGAGGGGCACCCAAATAACCAAATAAAAACACAAGATGGGGAAATTAACTCGAGCATTCTCTTAAGCTGACGAGAGGCAGGGTAACTTTAGCTGGGATCTTTTACTCTATGTATACAGTTTCAGGTCAGAAGAGCATCCAGACAGTTTTAAGAGAGTAAAAATAATAGTTTTATTAAAGAACAAACAACAGATAAGACACCACGAGCACACAGCTAACTAGAAATTAGAAATGAGAGTTTTCAGGGGGAATGAGTGATAGTCCTGGAGAAAACGGAGAGTTGCAGGGAAGAAAACTCAGCGCGGTTCGCTGAGGGGACGACTCGCTGGACAAACTGACAGCAAGGCAGGATAGCAGTCCGGAGTGTTCTGAGGAGGGCTCAGAATTGAGGGCTTTTTATAGGGTGGATTGTGCCTACAGGCCATGCCATACTCGGTGAGAACAAAGGAAATTTGGAGCGGGACAAAAGCATTGGAAAAGGTCAGGTTTTACATGATTAGCTTAGCGCTGGATGACAATAGTGTAGCCAGTATGCAAATGGCTCAGCATAAAAAAAGTGCCGGCTCTCGGCCGAGCATCTTTGTGTAGAGTCGCGCTTAAGCAAGGTGTGTCTGCAAGAAGATGGTCCCTGAAGCAACAGAGAGGCATTAATCTGCCTGCCTAAATGGGGATTGGAATGTCCAACCATTAACGCCCGCGCCTGTTTACGTGCTTGTCCGGTGGCCCTTGCAAACACGTGGAGCAGGGTGGCAGAGAAAGGTCAAATGAAGGCCAAATAAGTTTGATATCAAGAGATATCTAGTGCTATCACTGGCATGACAGAATCATGCTAACAGTGTACCCCGAGGGACCCCCCGAAATTAGGATAACAGATGTAACTCTGTATGTTTCAAGTACAGATGAGAACTTATATCCATTTTGCTCTCTATCTAAATCTTTTAAAATTTTCTTTTTTCTGAATATCGGTGGGAAAAGTGCCTGATTTGGTAAATGCTATAAAAATTATCTGAGACCAAATTCTTCCTTATCTCTGTAATTCAAATCCAAAATGCAGAAAGGGTTGTGTGGTATCTACCTACCACAGAGTTATTTTGGATGAGGAACCTGTTTTAACATTATGAAGAATATCTACTGGATTGATACTCAAAAATTTAAAAATGAAGCACTCAAAACCCTCTTCTTTGAAGGATGGATCTCTCAGTTTAATTTCCTCTCATCTTTGTTTTTTCTTTTAAGTCTCAAGATTTTTCTTTTCCCATCCTAATTGGGAAGAAATGTACACATTTTGGTAAATCTTTATAAAAAAAATGAACAGAAGCACTTAAATGCAACAAGTTTGCTATACAGTGAGGCCTCCACATTTACGGATTTCACTTTTGCGGACTTGATTAGTCATGGATTATTTGTTGTCACCTTTGCTGCCTCCTATGCCATTTTTATTCGGAACTGCAAGCCTCATGAGACTGAGAAACTTCAAACAAAGCTTGTAATTCCCTATTAAAAATGGTGCGGGGCAGCAGTGAAGGTGGCAGTAAGCCCCACCAGCCATTCGCTTCTGTCTTTTGAAGGAACCCTGATGACTCAAATGAATCCATGGTGGGTGGAATATGGTGATCATACCTTTTTTGTATGTTAAATATGGTTTGGGAGGGCCTAGAGTTATTCACAGTTTTTCCACTTTCACAGGGGTCCTGTGCCCCTAACCCAAGTGAATGTGGAGGGATGACTGTACTGCACATCTTGCTCTTGGGATTAGATTATGTAGATAGATAGGTTTCTTCAGATAGGAAATCATTTTGATTTCTCACACTTGTTAAAAAACTCTTTCCTGAATATAAAGAAATGTGCAAATTTCAGTAAGTAGTTGTTTGCCTTAGATTAATTTTTGACTTACAGCAACCCTAAGGCAACACTATCATGGAGTTTTCTTGGCAAGGAGTTTTTATGATTGTCTTCCTCTTGAGACTGAGAGAGTGTGACTTACCTGTGGTCTCTCGGTGAGTTTCCATGCTTCAACAGGGATTTGAACCTGATCTCCCAGAGTCTTAGAGACTCAAACCACTACACCTCGCTGGCTCACCAACTAAATTCATTATCCATGTAGTAGTTTTTGAAGAGATGACTGAATTGTCTGCTTCAGTATCCAAAGTAGGCAATGAAGGTGGGAGGAGTCTTGGGGCATATTTAAGATTGTTTTGTTTTAATTTAAGGTGGACAATAAATATTTAAATACCTGAATAGAGGAACAGATAAAATGGGATCATAAACAAATAAAATAACTTGAGGGCATTGTGTCTGGGAGATAGAAGTCCACAAGAAAGCAACTGAGCAGTGTGAGAGTCAAACAATGAATTAATCTAGGGTGATGACATTCTGTGGCTAAGAACCTTTGAGAAAATGTGTGTGTGTTTTGTTGATTAGACTCAAATAATGTGGCTCCTAATTCGATTTCATTCAGGATAATTGCAACCTATTCCCCCTGTATTTAATCAATGTAATTTGTAATGCTGAGATTCCAAATAGACAGGACATCTTTCTTCCCCTTCTCTTGTAAAGTGCCACATAATGTTTGGCGTGCTATTAAACAGCTATGTGTTCTGTCCTTACAATGTTGAGAAATGATTCTCTCCCCTAACCTAAGGACCATTCATCTCTTTTTAGAAGTTGTCCATCTGAAAAAAAAAAGTCTACATTAGTCATTTTACTCAGAAGCTGCAGAAATGGGTCAGAACAGCTGAGCTCCATTTGAGGTGGTACAAACAAACTGCTCATAGGAAATCAATGTTTTGGACAAGCCTCACTGGGCCTTTGTTTTAGCCCACTTTCTCCAACAAGATGGGGTGAAAAACTGGGTTGTACACAGGTCATCCAGGGCTGAGTACAGACTCATCAGTTTAAGTTGATCTAAGCAACTCAAGGCAACTTTAGAACAATTTAAATATAACTAATTTAAAACAATTGAAAACTACCCCATTTTCTCCCCAATATATGCCGCCCTATTCCTGACATCCTATATCCATGTATGTGTGCGTGTATATATGTGTGTGTGTGTGTATATATTACTTCATTTTACAAGGAGATGGAAACAATATCTGAAAATATACTTAAAATGATGAAAAATATATTGCTTTAGTGTTGGGAAACTCTAGTGAAGACAATGCTTACTGACAATATTCTTTGTGGTTTGTGATTTATTCTGTGAAAAAATTATATATTTTTTCCATTCAGAAAACATCATGTTCTACAGAGAAAACAACACTTTCATGTGCAGAAAATATTTCTGTGCAGGAATATTGCACGGAATATGCTGTTTCTTTTCAGCATGTAAGAATGCTATTTCCTGTGTAGAAAAAAGTTTTTTTTTTTCCTGCTTAGAACAATCAGGTGCAAATCTTTCACAATATAAGTCTCAGAGTCCAAACAGTCTCCATAAACTGTGCAGTTTTTGAAGATGTTCTAGAAGCAATAAGACTTAAAAAAAAATCTTGTTGCTTCCTTTGAGAAAGAAAAAACAGTGAAGAATTACATCTCTAATTTCATGTCAAGTGGGCATTTTGCTAGCACGTCAAGACAGACAATAGAAATCACAAGAGCTGAAAACTGTGAATATCTCTTTTTAAAGACAACTACATGATACCTCCTACAGTTCTTAATATCACTTCATTCTTTGTCAAACAGACCGCTGAGGCATTAATTTTTCCACTGAAGTCTAAGTATGGCTTCATAAACTTTCTCTTTTAGTTATCATACCATGCCTTTGTAGAACACCAAATAAGGGTAGTTCCTTTCCATCTTTAGATTATATAAAGGCAAACTACTTGCAAAATGTGGATGCATTTGCTTACTCTTCATGGAAAATATATATATATATATATTTAATGCACAAATATGAACTGAAATTTCTACACACAAGGTCACAAAGAGATGTAGTACCAGGATTAAGATTAATGTAAGATTATTACAAAGAGAAATGGGGAGAAGCTGGAATTAATCAGTTTATCTATCCTCTGTCTCTAGACCAAGAATGGGAAATCAGGGTCCTCCAGTTCTTGGACTTCAACACTCATGATCCCTCTCCTTTGGCTAGCTTGGGGAAGGCACACGAGAAGTGCAATCCAGCAATATCTAGAGGTCTATCTTTGCTCTTCTCCTGCTCTAGAAAAATCCAAAATCTGTCCTATATTGTTAAGATATTGCTTTCCTAATAGATGATGGCTTGCCTGTCTCCTCCCCTGTATAGTTATGATATCACTGCCAGCGTGGAGGAAGAATATTGAGTTTCTAGCTTGCATCAGAGAAATGTGATTTAATCAGAGGACCTTTCTATTGCTAATCAACTCTGCTAAAAGCTTGGGCTCAGTATTTTTTTTGCAGCTACAGACTCTTTGTGATTAAAATGAAATGTCACAAGCTAATGTCTTCCAATTTTGTAACCTGGCACTTCTTTAATTATAGTATTTGTACCCCAGTAAAACTCATTTAGAGCAGCAAGGCTCTTCCACGTGACCTACATTGACTGCCTAAAACTGGAAATAATATATTGTCATCTGCACTTTTGTGCAGAATGAATAATGCATTAAAAACTAATTTTGCAAGAATCAATTCAATCAAAGTCAACTTTAATATTTAATTCATCAGAATCATTTCTCCCCAACCCCAGTTCCTCCAATGTGATAAGTTCTGATGCAAAAGCATTACGCTGTGATTTTCATTCAACATAAACCATGCTGGAAACACTCTTCAGCACCTAAAAGGAGGGCCAGTGAATCTTGATATGCACTTTTAGCCACTAGAGACCTGGGCTGAAATTATATTACTTTGTTTTAGATGGAATGAAAGTAGGAATTTGAACAAGTCTCAGTTTTGTTGTAGTTCTTGGAATACTAGAAAACTAGCTGTATTCCTTTCCCATTCTTTGTTCAAGTTCTATTGCAAAACTTTGGTTGGAATCCTATTGGTTAGTACCGATAAGGGTAGTCCCATTCAGCCAATTATTGAATGGTGAGCAAGTAGATAAATCCAATTGATTCAATGATTTTACTTGAACCAGTACTAGCAATAGGATTAAACCCATGTTGTTGTTTTTTTTCTTAGAATCACAGAATTGGAAGAGACCACAAGGGCCATCCAGTCAAACCCACCCACCCCCAATGCAGGAATATACCATCAAAGCACTCCTGACAGATGGTCATCCAGACAATGTCTAAAAACCTCCAAAAAAGGAGATTCCAGCACATTCCAAGGCTTTTCACTGTTGAACATCAGGAAGTTCTTCCTTATGTTTAGGTGGAATCTTTTTCTGTAGTACGAATCCATTGTTCCATGCCCTAGTCTCTTCCTGAGTAGAAATATGTATGCATTTCCATATACATTTTCCATAATACACACCTACATTTATTTCAGAGGTAGAGAAATGCATCCTATGGGCCACATGCAGCCCATGCCTTATTTTGCAGTTGCTGAAGCTCTCTGGCAGTTGTTCTCCATCTTCCCATTTGTTTGTTTTTTTTCTATGTAGATTTTTGGGTGATTTTTCACCACCCAGATAGCCCAAAATACAGTGAAGCCCGTTGCAAATGTAGACATTTCACTTGCACGTACCTGCCCAAGCTTTCCAATCCTCAAGGCCTTCTTCAAATGAAAACTGTCTAAAAAATAGAGGCTACAAGTAAGGTGATGTCAAATGCCACTGATGCACCAATTCTGCCTGCTAAAGGGTCATGGGAGTCTAAAATGGACCAGTGCCCATTGTACAGTTTCCCATCCCTGATTTATTTGCACACATTTCTAACATCTTTTATGCATTTCTCCCACATATTTAAATGCTGGCAACCAAAATGATCAAAGGTCTGGAAACCAAGCCTTATGAGGAACAATTTACGGAGCTAGGGATGTTAAGTCTGGAGAAGTAAAGACTTAGAAGTGACACAATAACTATCTTGAAACATCTGGAGGTAGGTCATATAGAAGACAGATCAAGCTTTTTAGATACTAGAAAATGAATAAGGTTGGAAGAGCATCTTTCAGGAGTGCTTTAGTTGTGTTTTGCTATATGACAGGAGGTTTGGACTAAATGGTCCTCATGGTCTTTTCCAACTCTGAGATTCTATAATTCTATTATACCATGTCCACATTATTGAAATGTGTCTTGGATTCTGAAATGTAGCATAAGCATTGAAGATGTATGCATTTCTGGAGCAAGGTGCACTTGTGCAAAATGGAGAATTTCAGTGAGAATCACTTAGGTTCTTTTCCACCTAAAAGCAAGAGGCTCCAGACTGCTGGGCAAGACATACGGAAGCTGTCTTATACAGAGTTTGATAATCCATTCACTAAAGTATATCAGAATAGGGATCATGTCCTGCTGTATGTGCAAGTACACTTTTTTTGCAGTTGGGAAGTGAAAATTTCTCAGTATAAATTCTGTAGCATTTCTCCAAATCCTATCTGCATTTTCTCCCCATCTTGATTTCATATTAGGCTGTGGGATGTTTTCTTTTTGTTTGGCTGTCAGATCCACAGGGGAGATAAAAAAAATTCTCATGTGTTTTTCCTAATTTGTGCAGTGATTTTCACATTACCTAAGTTTCACAATTCTTCCCTATGGACAAAAGCATGTCTTCACAATTTTCAACTTAGCAAATATTATCCATTCATATTTTAAAATACATGCACTGCTTTGTATTCTTTTTATTTTTCATAAATGCTCCATAAGCATCCCAAATGTCCAAATGCTTGTGGCAATGTGTGCATTTTCTCTTAATAAATCTTAAGAGGTGCAAAACTGTTGCTTCTATCAGGACTTCTGAATCCAACAAAATTTCTTTCCCTCCCTAGTTTGCAGAAAACACAGTGCAAGTACTGCAGACAGTAGGTATGGTCCATTCCTTTCAAGCACTGCACAGGGATGACAGCTTTGCAGAACTGGAAAGTCGCTTGGAACCTAGAGGTTCATCTTCCTATCACTGTTCATGTATGAAGAGTTTTACCATGTGAGTACCTGGAATCCCGTTGTTTAATCCCAACTAAATTAGACACATTTAGTCAATGGCCATTTCCACACTACACTGTTATAGTGCTGTTATAGTGCTACTATTCCACTTTCAACATCATGTGGAATTCTGGGGTTTGTAGTTTACTGAGGTCAAAAGGTCTCTGGCTTAGAATTCTAAACGGCCCTCCCTAAACTACAAACCTCAGAATTCCATAGGAAGTTGAAAGTTGAATGATAGCACTATTACGGTGCAGTGCAGAAATGTCCAGTCACTAAAAGGTAAGTCATAGGATCACAGAGGTGGAAGAGACCAGAAGTGCCATCAAATCCAATCCCTTATCATACAGGAATACACAATCAAACTATTCCTGACAGATGGCCATCTATCCTCCACTAAAAAAATTCAAAGAAGGAGATGCTGCCACACTCCAAGGCAGCATATTTCACTGTTAAACCGCTCTTACTGTCAGAAAGTTTGTCCTAATGTTTAGATGGAATCTCTTTTCTTGAAGTTTGAAGCCATTGCTCCTAGTCACTGGAGCAGCAGAAGACAAGCTTGTTTTATCTTCCATATGACATCCCTTCCCATATATAAACATAGCTATCATGTTGCCTCCTAACCTTCTCTACTCCAGGTTAAACATACGCAGCTCCCTAAGCACTCCTCACAGTGCAGAGTTTCCAGGTGTTTTAACACTTTGCTCACTCTCCTCTGAATATGTTCAAGTTTGTCTATATCCATCTTGAACTATGGTTCCCAGAATTGGATACATAGTCAACATACATGTGAATCCACCTGATTCAATAGCTCTACTTTAATCAGGACTGAGAATAGAAATTAAGGTATTACAGTGATTCTTCTTAAAAGCAACATTCCAAGCTGGGATGGATCCCAGGAGAGAAAAACTATGGCACTATTCCACCTGTTCTGAAGGCTCCCAAGAAGTAACAGTATGAACATCTCCTGGAATCCCCAAATTATTGAGGTGTATCAGGCTTGTCCCTTCTTTGGATAAGACAGCCACTGTGGCATATAAAAATGGGAAAACGTTGTCCCTTTTCTCATACTTTGGAAATGGGTAGAGGGGTGGAACAAGAGGAACAAGCATTCTTACATATTGGGAGTTTATCTCATCATATCTCTGGAATGCTTAGATATAGGGTGAAGAGTTGAACTCTACCTATTAACAAATGGAGCCCTCTAGAAGTTTAGCAGGCTGTTGCATGATATTGTGAACAGGTTACATAGGCCATTTCCACACTAGATAGTTATAGTGCTATTATTCCACTTTCAACATCCTATGGAATCCTGGGGTTTGCAGTTTAGCCCCTTGCTAAACATCCATAGGATGTTGAAAGTGGAATAGTAGCACTATAACTGTCTAGTGTGGAAATGGCCATACTTGTGCTACTTTCTACCCCGGCTGTAATAATAACAGATCCGTTCCTTAAGTAAGTACTGCTCATCTTCTACCTTTTATGTGGTTGTTCACTCCAGCAGTAGACCACTGGCCTATACAGGCTAAAACAGCTCCATGACAGAAAACAGAATGAGAAAGCTGTTATATTTTACATCTGCAGCAATTCCTAAACTGAGAAAGAAACTGATTCATGTCAAGAGCATTCTCATGGATTTCTTCAAGGTGCTTTTTTTTTAAAAAAAAAAAAAAGTGAGAGAAACAATCTTGCAAACAGATTAATCTATCTACATGACTAAGTGCTCAGGCATGTAAATATGTGTAACGTGAGCTGAATTTATCTGCCATGATTTTGCATTAGAGCTCGGCAACTGTGACTAATAAAGACTGATGGCAGAGTCAAAAGTGTTTGATTCACCTTAATGAGCTTATTGGTGCATTTCAAGCAATTCGCCTGGCAAATCTTTGTTAACACATGTATTGGAATCTTTCAGCTAGTGGAAACATCAAGTGTTGAAGTTTACATTTGCAATTAAGGCTGCTTTAAATAGCTGGGTTTTATTTTTCTTACTATTCTTTACTTGGTCCATGGTTTGTTTGCTTTGGGATTAAATGTATTTTCTTGTCTTGCTAGAAGGTTGAAAAAAAGGAAGTAAAAGTAGATTATGAAAGACAAAATAAAAAAATGGAAATGGAGATGTATTGAAAAAATGTAGGAAATTTGTACACATGGTCATTCTTCACAGAAATTGTTTTTGGCAGGGTATCAGAGTTTGAAAAGGTTTTAATCAGGGTTTGTTCATTTTATTAGAACCACCATACTACCCATTCAGTTTCATCTGATATCAGAAGCCAAGCAGACTAGGTCCTGATTAGAACTTGGATTGAAGGTCCCTGGCAACACCAGGGGTCTCCAGGCAAGGTTAAAAAAGAACCCCCAAGGAAACCCCAGAGAACTCCTGCTGCCAGTCAGAGTTGGTCTAGATATGCTATGAATCTGATAAAATATATGTCAGAAGTGAGGCTATAGTTCATTGATAGAGGATATGCTTTGCATCCAAAAACTTCCAGGATCAAAACTTACCATCTCCAGCTAATGATGAGAAAGGTTCCAGTCTGAAGCCCTGGGGAGTCTGACACCACTAGTAGTCTGTGTAGAAAATACCCAGCTAGGATGACTCAATATATGGCTGTTTCCTAACTTTAAACTAGCAAGGCCAGTCGCTAATGCAACTGAAGCATCGAGATCTGAAGGCTGATACTGTTGTTTGTTTAATTTGTTGCTGTATTTTACATCCAGAGACAGAGATGCTTTAGGAATTTTCTGCCTCCTGTGCCAAAATAACCTTGCTGGCTCTGAGTCCCTTGATGACAAGGGGCATGTGTACATGGTGTTTGCATGTACAATTGGATGCTTCATGCAACTAAATATTTTGAGTCATCTTAGGATCTAAAGCTGAGATCTAACCTTTGCCTACCTACTCAGAAGCAAGAGAAAGACAACACATAACTTCTCCAACCTCTGCTTTTTTAGCCATCACCAGAGTCAATGGAATTTCCCCACAGGTTGACTCATCACTGAACAATTGATTAAATCGCTCTAATGATATGCCATCTGTTGTATTCCGCTGGTGAATGGCTCTTACCATCAGGAAGTTCTTCCTGATGTTTAGGTGAAATCTTTTTTACTGTATTATTACTTCCCTTGAGCTTAACGCTATACTATTGATGCAGCCTAGAATTGCACTGGCTTTTTTAGCTTCTGCAAATTTTATTTTCTTCAAGTTCCAACTAGATTGGCTCAGGTCAGTGAGCTGGAAAGGTTTCAATATTGATTTCAATATTGCTGTTCCAAGACTTCTTCTGACTATGATATTGGGTCATGTGAATAAACTCTGTCTATGGCCTGCCAGCTTCAAGAATATACCATCTCTGTTGTGGAGATGGATGAGTTCATATTTGGGAAAAAACATGTGCGTAGTCACAAATTTCTTCATAATCAAGAGAGTTCCTGATCTAGATTTTAAACACTTACATTTAAAAATTTGAAGGTAGGAGAAACCCAGAGTGACAGATTCACTCATCCAGGCTCAAGGTTTTCACGGGTCAACTCCTAAGAGTCTGGTGATGAGTCCCTGCATACATAACTATGGCCATTTCCACAGTACACTGTTATAGTGCTATTATTCCACTTATAACATCCTAAGGAATCCTGGGAATTGCAGTTTAGGGAGGGGCATTTACAATTCTCAGTCAGAGAGCTCTTGGGCCTCAGTAAACTACAAACTCCAGAATTGCACAGGATGTTGAAAGTGGAATAATAGCTCTATAACACCGTAGGGCGGAAATGGCCTGTTTTGTTCATTCAGAATTCTCACCTAAATTACCCATGTTGTACCTCCTGAAGCTTGTTGCAAAGCAAAGCAGATCTTGCCTCAAATACTTTTATTTGCAAAAATATTTTGTATGCATGAAATCATGCCAATATTTTAAAAATTCAAATGAGTAATATGCATACAGTTGAAAAGTATGGCCAAGCATTCATTAGGAAAGTGCATAAATAAAGTGCTTACACTGTGGAAAATGTGTCTGGAAAAATGTGTACAAATTTCCACGTAGAAAGAGAGAGAGAGAGAAAAAATAAAAGTCTGACAACTTGGCACAAACATAGGATGGATACAGGCAGGATTTGGAGAAATGCAGAGAAGTGCAAATTTGTACATCCTATTCCCATCTAGACTGTTGGTCACTAAAAGTCATGAAGCATTGTCAGACAGCAAGGTCAATTTTCTAGAGAAAAGACTGGACTGAATTCTGTTGGTAATCCAAGTTATAATAATAATAATAAAAAAAGTTGAGACAACACTTAGCTAAATCCTGTTGATACAATGGGTCTACTTTATTTGGGGCTATTAATAATCCAAAATCATTGCAAATGTTGGATGGAATTCTGTATGACTTAGTGTAAATTTGCATGCATTTAACTAAATAGCAAGGGTGCTAAGAATTTTGGCTTACTGAATTGTGAAGATATGTAATGGGACACTGGCAAGAATTTCCAATATTAGGGTTGCCTGATGGGTATCCCTGGCCCACTCCTCATCAAGGACTGTAATACATTGGTCCCAATTCACTTTGGTTCTGCTACATATTGGTCCCTTTGCTGGCTCTGCTACATAGGTACATAACAGCAGCCTCTGCTGGACACAAGTGTTGCACATCTTCTCTATTTCCTACAGGTGCAAGTCACTATGAGCACACAGCACCCCAACAGGATTCTGACCAATATTTAGAATTCAGAAAGTTAGCAAACCAAAAGCAAGAGGAGGATGAAGATGGACTCCCTCTCTCCTGTTACTAGTTCCATAAGCTTGTACATATGATTCCCTCTTCTGAAAGGGAAGCCTCTTCTATCTGTGCAAAGTTTCCCTGTGTAATTTGCATTTCCTAAAATCTCATTCACGTTTTATCCCACCATCCCGCGTCTTAGAGTAGAAGGAGATTTTGTCGATTTCACTGGAGCTAGATGCCAAGTTAAGTGCGCAGAGAATTACACTTTACGACAAGGTGATTACTATGCTAAGAGTCAACACAGAGGCAGATTAAAAAATCCTTTGCTTCTCAGCTGGGACTATCACTGCTGCATTAGCCATAATACAGCCATGGTTGAATGATTCACTTATATCCTATTACCATGGACATTTACATTTAAATCAGAGCTAAGCTGAATTTTCTTAGAAGATGCATTGCTGAGGAAAATTTCTGGGAATTTTTTCCCTCCACTCCTGTGGAAAAAGAAAACATCTTTGAAGTACTTCATCATCCAATATAAGACTGACCAGGCAATATGATGTTCAAAGGAGGCCCTTCTCTCAGTCCCACTGTTTTCCCACTGAAGGCCTTCTCAGTGGCTGCTCCAGGCTTTGATACTCTCTCCTTAGTCAAACTAGAGCCATTTCCACACAAGCCTGTTATAGCGCGATGATTCCACTTTCAACCTCCTATGGAATCCTGGGGTTTGCAGTTTCAGGAGGGGCCAGCACTATAACAGGCTCATGCGGAAATGGCCTAGGATGGCTTCCTCTTTGTTGTGCTTACACCAGCAGTGGAAAAATTTCCTGTTCTGGCAGGCTTTGGGGATTTCACTGCAGTGGGCATGTAATGGTATGCTCCTCGGTTGATTTTTAATCTCTTGTCTTTTTGTGTAGTTTTAAAAAACTGGTTTTAATCCTAGAGATTATTTAGTTATATTTTCAAAATGACTTTTATATGTTTGTACTAATGGCTCTTTTAAATTGTATTTTAATTTTTTTTAAACTGCCTTTGAAAATTGGGGAAAAGGTGCGCTATAAATGAACTTTTTAAAAAGAATCTGAAAATTCCATACCATGTTTATCATCTTTTTTGTTTGTTTGTCTGGACATAGTTTCTTAGAACAATAATCATAAATCCCTCTAGACACATTAGCTGCCATCAGCCAAAGAGAATTTGTAAAATTGGTTCTTGCTGAATTTTTTAAACTTGCCCAGTGGAAAGGAATGCATTTTGGTTTGATTCAGGGTTGCTCAGTCTTAAAGAAAGAAAGCAGAAATGGAGGGAGTTCTCTGAGGGACAGAGACCCTTCCTGGATATGTAGCACCAGTGTGATATAATTGTTTGAGTGCTGGAATAGAGTTCTGAGAGATGAAGGTTTGAATCAACCATGGAAATGTATTTGATAACCTTGGACACTGGATAACCTTGGGCACATTCTCTCTGCCTAAGAGGGGGTCAATAGCAAACCTTCTCTAAAGAAATCTTGCTAAGGAAATGCTATGGTAGGATCACTACAAGCTAAAGTCAACATAACAACAGCCACAACAGATAATCTTCTTTCTATTCTTTTGTTCTAAGTATTTTAATATCCTGGCACAAGCACAAGAAAGGAGCAGAGAGTGTGAGAGTGGGAAAGAACAGTGAGGGGATGTTCTGTACCGATTAACCTCAAAGATCCTGTACAGACACGTGGACAGGACAGACTGCTCATTGCGTGGAAAAAAGATCAGTTTCTAAACTTTTGGGGGCTGCTTTTTCTCCTCTCTTGTTTTCTTTGGGGACACATTTTCATTTGATCTAACCACACACTACATGATTGACATCTACAATCAACCAGTTTTCCATACCTTCTCTATTCATACCTTATCCTCTCACTCATTCTTCCCTTAATGATTGCTCCCATTGCCTTCTAGAGTCGCTATTCTATTACTTTAATCTTTTTATTCAAAAAAGCAAATTACAACAAAAGAACAAAGACAAAAATTGTAGCAATAACAGAAGAACACAACAACTACAACAAAAAGTTGTTTAACTTGACAGGTTACCATTGCAATTACATCACTATTCTATTACTGATATTGTGAATAGTAGTTTATACTATCCAAGGGGAGATATCTCTCTACACAAAGGGCTCACATTCTATTTCTAACTTAGGGGGGAAATGAAGGAAGGATAACAGGGTGGCGGAAAGAAAGAGTAAAGGAGAAGAGGGAAATTATTACTTGAATTACACGTACTTAAGCTTGGTTGCAGTTAAGGATAATTATAATAATTCTCCCCAAAACCAGGTCTTTTAATGCATGCATATGTATTTGTGTATATGCATATGTGTGTTTTCACTCTGATCTATCAGTTCTTAGCTCCTCCTTAAGCCTAGAAATAGTCTGTCTGTCTGTCTGTCTGTCTCTTTCTTTCTTCCTTCCTTCCTTCCTTCCTTCCTTCCTTCCTTTCTTTCTTTCTTTCTTTCTTTCTTTCTTTCTTTCTTTCTTTCTATTTGTTCAGCTAGTGCATTATGCCATTATGCCAATAGACCAAGAGCCTGCACCATGCTTGCTTAATTTAACCCTACATTCATCTACATATACTCCATCACTGGTTTACTGAATACCAACACTGTGAAATGGGTTGTTTATCTGCCAGTATGTCTGCTTGTTATTCCATTGTACAATGGAGAACACACGGTGGCTGTTTTGTCAATCCCAGTGAATCATGTGGCACATTGAAGCCACTGACAATTAATTCTGTTCAAACAAGAATGCACAACTGCATGGCTAGAATCCTGTTTGTTAGTCCCAACTAAAGTAGATCCATTTGATCAATTGTTGAATGGAAAGTCAGCATACAAGTAAATTCGATTGATTGAACTAATGATAGGATTTCAGCCCATGCAAAATTGCTACATTTGTGGAATTCTGCTTGCATAACCATGACCTGAATATCTGTAGTCCATAAGGGCCAAAAATGTACAACCACATGTGTAAGGGAATTTTTGCATATGTACGGCATCAAGAGCACTTGGTCATTGTTTTTATTCAAATTCACAAATCTTACCTATTTGTGCTGATACAACCTAGTGCATAAAGAGTCTGGGAGATGCTAGAAAAGACTTTCACGTCTATAATTGCTCAACAGTCCCAAGATCTCAGCAAACAGGGAGTGAAGGTACCTCTCTATCTGTAAACATCAAGGTGTGTTTATATGTTTGTCTGGGAGGTTTTGTGTGTGTGTGTGTGTGTGTGTGTACTTCTATCCTTCTGCCTGCATCAGATTACCAAAAAGTCTATGTACATGTGCTATAAAACATCTGCTATTGGGAATGGGCAATCTGGAGGAAAGAGTGAATTGAAGGTATCTTGAGATCTGAATGTGTAGTTCTTAATTATGATTTCCCATTCTTTTGTGAATCAGAAGCATAATTAAATGCTCATGAAATGTTGGTGAGCAGAGGAATAAATGTTATTAATATATTTATTACTCCTGTGTACAGACTGCACACAGTGGTGTGTGACATCATCATTGCAATAAAAGATTTTCATGGAAGCAGCAAGCAATAATAATTATTTTTTTAAATTTCGGTTCCATGCGGTCAGCATATTGATTCACAGGCCTTAGATTTCTTCATGAACAGTAAGTACAGGAGGACTTCCATTATTACAGCTGTAGTTACTTGAACCAAGTCAAGTTAGACCACGTGATTTGCATACAATGCCCCTAGGTTGAATCATTGGCATCTCCAGGTAGGACTAGAATAAGACTGCCAACTACAATTTTGGAAAACCAATGACTAAAAAATAGGAGTAGGATGCTGGACTGAATACCAATTTGGGGAGAATCTCAGAGGCTGCTTTGTGAAGTGAAACTGGAACATGGTGTAGGATCCAAATAAAATGGGTGGAGCTAGATATAACTCTTACCTATTTGCCCCAGTAGAAGAATGCTTGTGTGTACAGAAATTTACCAGTGTGCAGACGAGTGCTCTTCCTCTATGCAAAAACTTAGTAGACAAAGTCTCCTGTTCCATGGAAAACCATTCAAGGTTACAAACAAGAACTTCTCTTTCATACAAAACCTTGCCAGTCTGCAAATGAGGGCCCTTGTCCCACATAAAGCCTGCAGAGAATTTAAATAGTTTTGTATCTCTGATTTCCAATCATCGATCAGAGATCAGGGCAGAAGAAACTCTCCAGCCCAAATGGGGAACCTCCACAGCACACATTAGACCAACAGGCTAGTAGGTAATATTTAGCAAGATAGACCAATAATATAAGTCAGTGACCTAAATCCCACTGTTACTCAGCTGCAGGAGACACATTGAATCAATGGGATTTAGTTGTGGTTTTGCTCATGACTAATTCAATGAATCTGCTCTAGTTGAGATTAATAAGGTTCAAACCAGTGTAACGTAATTTTCTACTTAGGTAACATTGAACACACATGGAGAGCAACTGCAAATTTCAGAAGTGTTGACCACATCATTCTCTTGCTTTTCAAATTGGCATTGTCTATTTGCTTATTTGATATGTATTGCTTACTTTCTTTTCATTGATCCCTGCTTATTATTGCCTTTGAATTTATCCTTGATTGTGCAACTCAGAAGCAATTAAACTGAATAAAGAGGATCGTTTAGAGGTTGACTATTGCTGACAAGTCAAACTGAACACAGGTTCCCCTTTCTGCAAACAATAAAAGCAGTAGCACCTTTGAGACTAATTTAGAAAAAAAATAGCATAACCTTTTATGGACTCCACTTTATTTCTTCAGTTGCATCTAGTGAAGAGGACTGGAATCCACAAAAGCTTATGTTAGAAAGGTCTTTTTTCTCAGTCTCAACAAGATTCCTTTAATGATGATGATGATGATAATATTTATTACCTACCTCTACCCAAGGCTTGAGGTGGAGTACAGAATAGACGGAGTTAAAAGTTGTAGTTAAAACACGCATAGAACAATTGCTACAAATATACTATAATTAAAATTTATTATAGTTAAAAGTACAATTAAAATACAGCTAAAAGTATGATTAAAATACAATTAAAAGCAATTATACAATTATATCTTTTTATGCTCATATAGACAAACATGGCTAAGGTCATTTCCACACTACATTGTTACAGTGTTATTATTCCCTTTCAACATCCTGTGGAATCCTGGGGTTTCCAGTTTAGGGAGGGGCCTCGAGAATTCTCAGCCAGAGAACTCTTCGGCTTCAGTAAACAACAAACCCCGGGATTCCACAAGGTGTTAAAAGTGGAATAATAGCACTGTAACTGTGTAGTGTGGAAATGGCCTAAGTCTTATCATAGCACAATTAAAACAGCACATGTAATAAGCTAGTAGATTCCTATTACTAGAGACTCCAGACAGAAGAACTTAAACATTTTGCCACTTTCAGAATATTGGAGTATTCTGAAAGTGACAAAATGTTTAAGCTCTTTTGTCTGGAATCTAATTGCTTTTAATTGTATTTTAATCATACTTTTAACGTAATTTTAGTCCAATACTCACCCCTCTTACTGAATGCTTCCTGAATGTATCATTTTGGTTCACTTTGCTAAGCCCTGTAATGCCTCCCTCAGTTTCAAGAATCCCTCTGATGGAAAATGAGTGGGAGAAATTAAACAGAAATTTCATGTGTTTCCTTTATTTATGCCTATATTTTCAATGATTCCCCCTTCAAGTGGGTTTAGAAGTTAATGGGGTACATTCATTTCGTTTTTAAAAATCACTTTAGAAATCAAGGCAAACCTCCATTGCCTCTGTATTCATTGTCCAGAAAAGCCAATTTATGTCTTTGAAACCATGGGTTAACTTTTTCAGAATTAGTGCTGACTCTCTGAAGTAGAGAGGTAAAATTCTGCCCAGCTGCTTTCTTTATGTCTCTGCAGATAATTGGTATTATGTCACCAGCATTTAGTTAAAATAGACAATTTGCTTCTTTAAAAAAAGATATAGAATGTTCAATATACATAAATGCTTCTTTGGGGAAATATAATGTGAAGAAATGAGTCATTGTTCCTTTCTGGTTGGAGATATTATTGGAGAGATTATAGGCTAAGATCCTATGCTATCTACTTAGCTACAAATAGGTAACTAAGTAAAGTTTCCCAGCCCAATCCTCCTCCTACTTACTTTAACAGCCAGCAGCAGCACTAAGTGAAGGAGATCTGCTCCGCAGTTGATTGGAGCACAGCAAGATGATATTTCCAACCCCCTTCCACTGGTGAGCAAGGCTGCAACAATCAGAAGCAGGACCCCTATTGCCATTCCTCATCACAGCCTCGCTCACTGGTGGGAGTGGGCTGGAGATATTCTGCTGTGCTCAGATTGGAAGCAAAACGGACCTCCATTGCTTGGTGCACTGGCTGGCAATTAAGGTAGATTTGGAGGCCATTTGCTATTGTGGCAATAGTGTCACAATGCTGAATAAATAGTATTATTGACTATAGAACTGTATAACTTTAGGTTGCAAATCAGTAACTACAATGCCAGCTCCAATTTTGTATGAGAACAAGTACTGTCATTTGTAAATGCACATGTACTTTTGAATTACATTCCTGAAACTTCAAATATAAGTTATGGCCTTTATAGTAGGATCATGCAAGCTTTAACTTTTGCTAAAAGTCTCTTAAACACCATGGGAAGAAAGACATACATTCATCACCCATCATTCAATGGCTGGAAGATCTTAGTGCTTTGGTTGTGCATGAACATTTATTTCACAGGCATTAACTCCAAGAAATGTAGTTTTGGACCAATGATCAGCTTATATTAAAGCATATGCCTAACTCATACTCATAGGTTATGTACTTCCCTCTTCCTTTCTCCCCCCACCCACAATTCCCTTTTCATTGACTTTATTATTATTATTATTTCCACTTCACACGTGAAAACAAAAAATTGTGAACATTGGTAATTTTTTCAAAACACAAACTGAACCAAAATCCTACCCCATCTTTCTTGCTTTATTCAGTGGCCCTTTCACTTTTGTGAGGGTTCTGGACGGTTTTCTGTTCTTAATGTCTTTGTCCCTGATTGTGTATGTTGTTGTTCTGCCCTTTGGTGTAAAAGGTATTATAAATAAATGTTGTTGTTGTTAATAATGGTAATAACAGTAGTAATAATAACAACAACAACAACAACAACAACAACATCATCATCATCATCATGAAAGTGGAAAAATTGTTGAATAACTCCTCCCTCCACTCCTCTTCCATTCCTTTCTGGGGCTCACCCCCAATTCTCCTGTCTTTTGCCTTGGTGCACATTCTTCATGCTGGGGCAAAATGCAAGAGAACAGAAGTGGGAGCTCCAGGAGGGGAGAAGGAAGATACGCACGTACCTCCCTCTCATTCCCTGCATTTTGCCTTGGAGCGCTTTTCCACATGCTCCACACCCAGCAAACGCAAGATGGGGGGAGGCATAGTGTAAATCTCGCAGATAATCAAATTTGCAAAGGCCAAATCTGTGAATGTAGAGAGAGGACAGTTGTATTTTTGAGACTCCTGTTTAACATTTTACCTGTATGTTTTGAAATTATCCCTAGAGCAGTGAACTGTTTAGTGCTATTTGAATGTTGACTTTTTGAACTTTTCTAAAATGTTGTATCTTTTTAATTTGTAAGGCATATTGAGTCCTGGTTTGGGGGGGGGAAGTGAGGTATAAATGAATATCACCACCACCACTACCACCACCACCGTGATCACTGCCACCATCATCTACACAAATCAAATTCCATAGATAAAGCTATTCCTAGTGTGGAAAGGACCGTGTGGAGGGAGGGTGGAAAGAGACCACCGTAATCTTATTATAGCTGAAAACACAAGGATTCAAACCTAGACTTTTTAAGTGTATAAAGTCCCTGGCCAGTATGAATTAGTTTCCACTTCTCCCATCCCTCACATTTTGACCATTTCCATCCCAAATGCAAAGACATCTGTGAAGTTTGGTAAAATTCCCATGAAGGCTGAAACGAAACAAAATTCTCACCTGTTTCCAGTCTGGCTGTTCTCCAGATGTTTTGTACTATAATTCGATTATGGGAGTCCCAGTCCAAAACAATCAAAGAGCAGGGAAGTTTGGGTTAGAGGACATTTCCCCCCAAAATTAAACCTGAAAAGTCAGAAAAGAGTATTATTTAATCAGTCTCACTTCCCAGCTCCTGTGTAGCTATGGTCTCCTATGATTTTATGGATTTTCATCTTGGAAGCACTGAACCATAATTCTATGCCAGAAGAAATGTACCAGCTACTGAAAAACTCCTCCTGTCTCCTCTGAATTACAAAAGTGATTCTTTGTTCAAGAGCATTTCAAAAGATACGTTTGTTCAATGCATCTGCACAAGAAACACAAGCTGTAGAATGTTAGCTCATTTCTTACTTATTGTTTTGTGTCTGTTATAGAGTTGGTGTATCTCAAAGGAGAAGAAAAACATTTACTTTGGAATTTAGATTAGTGTCATATGAAAAGATTTGAAAGCTGAATGAATTAAGAGACAAAATTCATAATTAAGAGACAAAAGAGAGTTAAAAAACACTCTCAGAGGGAGATATAATCTAGTTCTTCAGCAGATAAACCTCAAAACTGAATGCCAGGTATATTCTTTGCGAAAAGCAAAGCAAAGTTATATCATCTCTGAATGGAAGCCATATGAATAAGGGTGAGGAACTAGTCTAGATTACTCCGGATGGTTCTCCTGACACTGGGAATGGTCAAGTGATATAGCCACACCATTGAAGCCACATGTAAGCAAAAAGTTACAAGGATTAAAGTTACCTTTACCTAGTTCGTTTTTTTAAAAAATGTGGTTGTAAGTAAATTACATTTCAAAAAGTAATGTAACAAGTAAGAGTGAAGATGGTTTGCATTAGTCTAAAAGCCTTTTCACACCTTACCTTTTCATGCTGCTGGGTTGTGGTTTTTGCGTGAAAAGGCTTGGGAGGAACGCTCTCGCAAGCGTCCTGCTTCAGCTTCGCAGTTCCTTCCTGCTCACGCGAGCACCACGCCAGTGCCCTGCCGCGCCCCTTCCTTCCACAGTGCAGCCTGGGAGTTGGAGGCTGCATTGGGGTAGGAAGCGCAACCGGCATGGCTCAGGAGGCCTCACATGACAAGGGAGTACGCCCCAGACCCCTGAGCGATATGTGAGTGTGCACCTAAGCTTCGAGCCGAAAATGAAAAAATCTGTGTGCGCTCTGTGTCCGGCCCTTGAGCATGCAGACTGCTCTCACATTTACATGATGCTCAAGGGACCCTCTCGCTTCCAAAATGCCGTGCGAAAAGGGCCTAAGTGTTTCTAGTTACTGTAAAAATTGCCTTTTAAAGACAATTTTAGAACCATATTGATTTCTTCACATTTAAAGCCCCTTTTGCTGTGGCCCCAATGAATTTTTCTTTGGTCCTCATATCTGTATCATTGCAAAGAGTCAGTGAGCAATAGATATCTGTTTTCCCATCAATCAGGATGCAGTAGACTGATGGAATTGTGGCAGAAATCCTGCTTCTGATTGTCACACCAGAGAGAGCTCATAGGAGTGGGAAGGAAATGCCAATCTGCTGCATCCCAGTTGACCAGAGTATAGACCCTCATTGCTCACAGCAGCTGCTGCCTGGCAAATCAGGATTGGGAGAGTCAGGCCAAGAAATACTACTTAGCCGTGAAGACAATGTAGTTATGTAACTAAGCAGCACGTGTAGAATTCTGACCTATATTTTTAAATGATCAACTGAAGTTTTAAGCTCTATTAGAAATGTAGAGTCTAAGGCCCTTTCTGCAGGATGTTGTCCTTTCACATTGGGGATGGGAGAAGTATGGGACCCAGATGACAGTTCTACATGATATTGTCCATGTCCTGTTATTCTCCATTCCCCAGGTGGCGTGATTGAACTGCAAATCATTGATGGAGTCTTCCTATCAATGACCAGTGATTGCACTGCCCTCCCGCCACCCTCCTGCAATTACCTGAGCTGTGGAGGATCAGGAAACACAATGGCTACACTTCCTGCCCCAGCACAGCCTGTGACAGTGCCCAGCTGTGCTGTGGAAGGAAGAGGTGTGGCTATCACACCTCCTCCATTTCCACAGGCAGCCAGTATGGAGGGGAGTGCTCCTGCCATGCTCCCCTCCTGGGACAGGCTTTAGAGGGATCCCTGCAGGATGCTGCCTGAATGCAGTAATCTACAGAAAGAGCCTGGAGGAAAATTTTATTGGGTGAAAAAAAGCAGCAGAAAACTGAGGTTGTGATCCTATGCACATTAAACTGGGAGTAAGCCATTGTAAAATTATCAAAGTTAATTTTACCTTCACTCCCTCCCCAATGGAGTGTCCAGCTCCAGGCCCCAGAGACTCTATTTGTGAAATGATGCACCTTAGTGAATCGGGAATCCCTTCAATTGGTAACTCAGGAAAATTGACTGAGAGTGGGAAGGCAAAATAAATGTGCATTAACAAAGAAGAGAAAGAAATGGAGGCCAGTATTTTGTATCAGCTACTTACACTATTTCCACATAGCATCACTGTCCCATAATTGGGACTCACTGACAGTGGTCCATGAGTTGTGCTTTCAAATGACATCATCACAGTCCTGCTGCTGATGCTTCCCCATCTGTCATGATTGCGGGATATTCCATTAACAGAAAAAATCCATTAACGTCCCTTGATTGTATAATACTCCTATCACTGCCAGCCTTGTGGAATGGGTGAGAGCACAATGTAGTGCTTTCTTCCCCAGTGAAGCATGGGAAGGAGGCCAGCTGCACTGCAGAGGGAAGGTGCACGTCGCTTGCGCTCCCTTCTGCAGGGAGCTGTCCGGGTGCAGAGGGGAGCATTGACGTCATGCTCCCATTCTGTCAAAGGTGCTGCTGGGATCATGACAGGATGACAATGGGAACTGGTAAGGTGTGGAAATGACCATAATCGAGTATACTTAATCCTGGTAAAGTAAGCTGGCGGGGGGGAGTTACATGGCAATAGAGTACAACTGTAAGTAAGTAATGATAAGGAGCCGTTATCTAGATTTTTTAAAGTGTGCAAGCATATTTAACCTTAGCTAAGTTAGAGGCTTTTTGCACCTTACCCATTCACGTGACTGGGGAGACTGTCTCATGAGAAAAGCCTCATCTGGAACGCTGCCGCTTTCCTGCTCCTTCGTCCCGCAGATCGCTTCCTGGTAGCGCGACTGTCATGTGAGCGCCCCGTCCCTTCCTTCCGCAGCGCAGTCGGGGAGCTGGAGGAGGAAGCGCAACTGGGCCAGCTTGTTTGGCGCACTGCACGCAGATAAGTGTGCGAGGGCCCCGCGAGCATTGCACGACCGCGCAGTATTTTCGGCTTAGAGCCAAAAATAAGAAAATGCATGTGCGTCCCACTTTAGGGTCCTGAGCGTCGCGTGAATGGGAGTGTGTCATATGGACCGACTCTCCCATTTACGCGACGCTCAAGGGGCCCTCCCTCAAAAAAAACTGCATGTGAAAAGGGCCTAAGTAATCTCTCCTGACCTGCTGCTCCACCTTCTGATGGAAACATCATTCATCAGTGCTCCTATCATTGGTAGAATGGCCCTCCTTTGCCCCAAAAGCTGATGTCCAATTAAGTAGGTTGAGGAAAGCTATGATCGTGGCATGAATGTCACAATCATGACCAAGTAATATTTATGAATAAGGAACACTTACAAATGAGTAATTCTAGGTAACTGTTCTGTATGCATGATTGCTACTTAGGCTCTTTCCGCACGAGGCAGTTAAAATGGGACAAAGTGTCCTGGCACAGAGGTTGTCCGCACCTTGAATCGGACTAGGTGCTGACTATTTAACTAAGTTCTACACCTTAGTTTGATCCAATCCGCCCCCAAGTAGTCCTCCAGCATGCTAAGTAAAGACCGGAAAGATCAGATCTTTACATTTTCTGGAACATGCCATTGCGTTCCTACTAACCTGTGCAGATGCTCAGGCTTGCACCAATGAGAGCCTGCGATCAGTGGAGGGCGGGCTGTGGGTGTGGCCAGCATCAGCGGTTGGTCCACTCCCACGAAGACACCGAAAGTCACCATTTTGAGCCGGAAGCCACAGGAAGCCGCCATTTTGAGCCACAGCAGTGCGGATCTACAGACCTCGCACTGCTCCGGTTCACCCTGCACTAATGGATGAGCCCTACGGAAGGGATCAAGGGAAAGTCTGGATTACTTCGAATCCAAGAAGAGCTGGTAAGTAATGGCACGGAGCGATTCACTCACCTCATGCGAAAAGGGCCTAAGTAACAATTGTGACTTTATTGCCATGCATCTTCCCTCCCACCTACTTTACCACATCAGCTGCATGAAGAGAAGGAGGTTCACTGTGCTGGTGATTGGGGCATGGGTGAATAATATTTTTGTCAGGTTTGTGGGGGAGGGAAAATCTGGTCAGAAGACATTACTTTAGTATAGTTGACTATGCCTAAGTGTTGTTGTTGTTGTTGTTGTTGTTGTTGTGTGCCTTCAAGTCATTTCCAATTTCTGGCAACTCTAAGGTGAACCTATCACAGGGTTTTCTGAGGCTGAATGTGTGACATGCCCAAGGTCACCCAGTGGGTTTCCAGGGCCAAGTGGACTATTGAATCCTAGTCTCCAGGGTTGTAACTCAATGCTCAAGCCACTATACCACTCTGATGTATAAGCACTTATACTGAACCAAGGCCTTTCTTGTACCTTACCTAATCATGGAAACATCCAGTGTGGGTCCTGGGCCATTTCCGCACTAGCCTGTTATAGTGTGATTATTCCACTTTCAACATCCTATGGAATCCTGGGGTATGCAGTTTAGGGAAGGGCCTCAAAGGCCCCTCCCTAAATTACAAACCCCGATTCCATAGGATGTTGAAAGCAGAATAATCACACTATAACAAGCTAGTGCGGAAATGGCCCAGGCGTTGACCCTACTGGGAGGGGAGTGCAACAGGAGTGCTCCCCTCTGCACCAGCTGCCTCTTGTGTTCTAGGAAAGGCAGTGGCCACGCCTCTTCCTGCTGCAGCACAGCCAGGTACTGTCTCAGGCTGCGCTGGGGCAGGAAGTGCAGCCATTTTGCCTTTAGAGCCTCTTTTGTAGGAAAAGTAAATGCAGGCACACAGGGGGATGGCAGCACATTCACAGGGAAAACTGGTCAATGATTTGTGGTGCAGTCATGCCACTTGTGGATGGGCGAAGGATAGGACCACCATGACATCATGCATTAAGTAGCTGATTAAGTAGCTGATAAAGAGCACTGGAGCAAACTATTTATCTAGCTCCTGATTTGTGGGACTATTTGAAAAGTGTACGCATAACTTTCCATTTCCCATAACCAGGAGGAAACCACAAGTGGTAGTTCTTTCCCCTTTTTCTTTTCTTTTTCTGTTTTTGAATTATGTGCAACAAAATGCTTTCAAATCGAAGTGTGTATCTTTCAAACAATCTGCCCAAGCAGATGGGAAAAATATGTCCACAAAGTACACATTAAGAAAAATTGTGTTAGGAAAAGTGAGGGGCTAGGGTGGGAAACGAAACCTGTTTCCTGGGTGACGTACTAGAAAGAAATGATCCATCTGATATTTTAACCAGAAATCAGAATTCAAAATGTAACTTTTAAAAAGTAAACCTTTTTGTTGCTTTGCTACAATACTTGACAAAGCAACCCTTTAGTGCTACTTGTTACAGTGCTAAACAGTAACTGGTTGCATTATTTGTTCCACTGCATGTGGCTCTTGTATTACTCGCTGTTGCATTTGTCAGAGAAAAAACATATTTTCCTAGCCTGGGATTCAAGATGACTCATTGCCATTTAAAATAAAGTACAGACATACCTCAGTTAATGAAGTAGATGAGGATTTACTTTAACAGAAACTGTTGTGCTGTTGTGTTCATGTTTTTAAATGGTTTTAACCTTCCTGCTCGTTTAATCACTTTTTAACTTTTATATTTTGTGACTTTTTAACTATTTTTTAAAATCTGTTGTTAGCTGTCTTGAGTACTGAACTGGGAAAAAGACAGAAAATAAATAAATCTAACAATAGTAATAGTAACAGCAGCAACAACAACAGCAACAACTGGCTTCATGCATTGTTCAGGTATCAGTAACATAAATGAAAACTTTCTTTTTTAAAAAAGTGTCATCCTGAGATTGCTTATTTCCAGTTTTGCTCTTTCATTTTATATTCACCATAATTTCCTCCAACTTCTTTCTTTCTAAGGCCTTCACTTCAAATGATTATTTACTGTTTGTTTGTTTACAGCAGTTAGACACTGCCCTTCAGTGAGAAAGGCTCAAATTGGTCATTTGATATTTCCCTGCCCTCAGGCTTATGATCTAATAAGACAAGACACACAGGGGAAAGGGGGTGTCAGTGGAGGGTCAAGGAAGATTAAGTCCAGCAAAAGCTGGTTGCTGTTGTTTCCTTTTGAAGCCAAAGCAGGAGCAGTTGGGATGGAGGGAAGGCCTTCCATCAGCTGCTGGACCATGTAAAAATGGAATTGTTGAATCAGATGTGGTTCTCCACCCCTCTCTCTGGTTTTGAGGGTCCTTGCCACTTGTCAGCTAATTCTGGATTCTGGCCCTTTTCGCACGGGCTTTCTGTCGCGCGACAGCCCCGTGAGCCTAGCGGGAGTGGGAGCGTCGCTCTGCACGACGCACTCCCACTTCTGCCGCGCTCACGGGGCTGCAGCGGCGTGATTGCGGGTTTTTTTATTTTCGCCTCAAAGCAAAAATCACCCGTGCTCGCGCAACGCTCCTGGTGCCCAGGCATACTTACCTCCTGTGTGGCGCGTCGGGGAGGTGGCCGGGTCGCGCTGCCTTCCCTCCACCCCTGCGGAAGGAAGGGGCGGGGCGCTAGCGTGACAGACGTGACACCTCCTGCTTCGTGTGCGCGGGGGCGGCGGACGCGACACCTCCTGCTTCGCGCACGTGCGGGGGGACGGGCGCGACACCTCCTGCTTCGCGTGCATGCGAGGGGGGGACGGACGCGAGAGCCTCCTGCTTCGCCCGGGGGGAGGGCGGCTCACGCGAGAAGCCTCCTCCGGTGCTGCTTCCCCCCTCATTCCTTCGCCTGCGGAAGGAAGGAGGGGAAAACGGTAGCCTCCCGGAGGAGACTTCTCGCGCGAGCCGCCCTCCCCCGCTCACGCGAGAAGCCTCAATGCGAAAAGGGCCTCTGTCTGGGGACCCATTGTTAACTTCTCATCACCCAATTTCCCAGTTTATGATGGTGCTTAAATCAGATAGTCAGAGTCAACTTGAACACTCCACTTGAGCATTCTCAAGTCTGGGAATTTCAGGATATTTATATAGGGGAAAAAACAGGCTCTTTGGTACTTTTAGGCTATTTATCAAAAGTTTTCATGTATGTATATGTATACACACACACACACACACACATACATATATACATACACATACATACATACACACACACATACATACATACACACACACACACATGCATTCCCTTTATAGCAATAGCAGTTAGCAGTTACCTTTCTATACCACTTATCAGTGCAAAGCACTCCCTAAGCAGTTTACAATGTGTTTTAGCTAATTGCCCAAGAAGCTGGGTACTCATTTTACAGATCTGTGGAAAGATGGAAGGCTGAGTCAACCTGGAGCCCTGCAGGATCGAACTCACAATGTTGTGGCTGCAATACTGACATTTAACCACTGCGCCACCAGGGCCTATATAGAAATACAGACATAGGAATGTCTAGGCTCTTAGCTACTTTATATAACATTACCTTGCATGTAAAGCACCATTCATATCATTATATTACAGGATATGACTATTAGCATGTTACACTTTCATAGGGACTTAAGGACTGAACCTTAATCTCTTGCATTTTTTTACAGGCTTGGTAATAATTAACACATGTCAGAATGTCATCCTTCTAGACCATTTAATACAGCTCCTTATCTATCATCATTATCTCATCATCATCATCATCATCATCATCATCATGTTCTTCCATAATTTCATAATGTCTGCTAAAGCATTATACAGATATTTCATAAAAGGCTTTCATTTATACAGAATCATATCCCTTGCACATTTATAATATTAACCTTATAGCTTAGCCAATTATATATGGCAGAATACACTCTCATCTGTTTCATGAATTTCACAATTCTAACAGGCTTCTGTAAGACAGAGACATACAAGAGTTATTCTCCTTGTTGAATCTTAGTAGCATTCACAATTATTTAAGTATATCTATTCTCATTATGAGACCCAGCATGGTATAGTTGTTTGAGCATTGGGCTATGATCCTGGGGACCAGAGTTCAATTCCCTTCCCAGCCATGGAAACCCACTGGGTGACCTTGGGGCCTGTCACACATTCTCAGCCTCCAGAAAAAAACATGATAGGTAACCCTTAGAGTTACTGTAAGTCAGAAACAACTTGAAGGTACACAACATCAATTTTTATTATAAGCTACCAGTACCAGCATAAATCAGCATTTTAGGACAGCATATCAGGTCATCAGGACTGGTTGTCACTGTTTAGTTGAAACAAGGACTTCTGCACTGGAGGCTGTGGAACAGGAGGATGAGAATTCTATTTGGGCTTTTTTAAAATCCTTTTCCTATACCACTCAGCCTGTCAGCTGACTAGTCAGAACTGACTAGCTGACAACAGAGTTGTACACTAGAGATGTCGAGTGTTTGTGTCTCTGTGTGCATGATGCTATCTCTTATCCAATAAAAATACACACATTTCCATAATCCTGCCTGTGATATGGTAGGAGTCAGTACTCATCTAATGTACTGACTTGGCAGTGTTCATTTATTCTCCAAACTCTACTGGTGCCTTCATCGCTAGAGCACAAGTGGGTTTTCTTGTCTTTTGTTTACATTCCAAAGCATTTGGCATTCTTCCCGAATTGACCTGTACAGCAGCCAATTTTCCACTGCCACTCTCTCACACAGAGCTGCCAGCATTAGTTCTTATTAGGTTAAATTCTGTCCTTTAAAGTTATACGAACAGGCTGAAAAGTTGGCAAAAGCATATTCTCTGGCCTCTACCATGGCAGCTGCCTGTTCTTCCCTCCCTCTGAGAGCGACATTGTGGCAATTGGGATGGAGGGAGGGCCTTTCCCCAGCTACTGGGATCAAGCTGATGAAGAGATACTTATCAAAAGTGAACCTGAACTCAGTGTGGGGTTGATGGTCCCATGCTTGGTCCAAGAGATGACACTGGATCAATCCTTGGGGCCTGATTTACCTCTGGATGAAGTCACAGGGTGGAAACTAGCCTCAAACCCCATGTCTCAGGTCTTCCCCAATGATATATTCCCTTTCCTTCTTTACAGAGAGAGGCAAGGACTTCCATGATTTTCCACATGAGCACTGCCCCACCTGTTTTCATATCTCACAGTGGAAATAACAGAGGCATTCTTTCCCCACCCTATTCATGTGCTCAACAATGAACACAGAGGGGGTTGCAGAAGTCCCACAACCTCTCTGATGTAATCTCTGATAGGATTTCTTTCCACTCTGCTTAAGTTCCCTATTGAAAACATGAGCTTGATATAGGAAAGGTGGAAGTCTGCTGCTATTTTCAACATCAGATGGAAGAGAAATATGAAATTTCTCCCTTCCTACATTTCTATAGGTAATGTGAGTGGGATGGGGAGGAATGGCTCAATCCAATTGCCTGCACAAAGAGGGAACATAAGCAGATGAGGTGATGAATTCTCCTGTTTTATCTGGTCCAAAACTGCAGTTGTTAGTCTTCCCTACAAGAAACCTGTTGACTCAATAGTATTTATCTATGCACTGATAATCTCATTTCCATTTACCTAAGTAACCAATAGCAACAGTTACTTTACCTAAGTAACCAATGGCCTACATCAAGAGTTACTCTTTGCCTTCCACACTGGAAAGCAAGAGGGAAAATGGGGAGAGGGTAGAGCTTCTGGAAGTGCATTACCTGGACCTCTCATGTGATGCATTTGAATTCTTTGCAGAATGAACTATGCCTGCAAGACGGGGTCGTTTCTCCTGTTTTAGCTACTATGTCACACTGAGGTGTAGTATCTAGAAACAAAACTAATATTCTACCACTGAGATACAACCTTTCCCAAGCAACTATTGTTTACTACATATCTGTGACATGGTTGGGGAAAAATGTAGCCTTTGTGGTATATGTAGCCCTTGAAGACCCCTTAGGTTTAAAAATTATTCTTCAAACACCCAGTAAGATGTGTTGTGAGCACATATTCCCCTGGCCATTTTAGGTCCAGGAGAGGGTTGTTTTTTTTTTAATATTTTCTGTTGTAAACAAGGCCTCCCTAAAACCTGTCCGGAGGCCAAAAATGTGGTCTCTCCCCTAGAGGGAGTCAGGCACACTGGGGAAGTTTTTAAAAATCTGTTTGTGGAGGATACAGTGGAAAATACATCCCTCCAGTGTCTCCTGGGAGGGAAACATTACAGGCCTATAATTCCTGACAGTTGCCTACTCCTAGCCAATTAAGAATGGATTCAGATCAAGTTGTGCTTAGGGGAGTCTCATTAAGGCCATTTCCAAACCACACTGTTATAGTGCCTATGAGGATGTACGTATCCCTCATGGACACCACCCCTTTATATTCAATGCTGCCACTGACACGTTATCTAAATCCAGACTCTCAGATAGGTAAGATTTCCAGCTAAAAATTTATAAAAATAAAAACCAATCTTTATTTACAGAGGTTAAATATAATACAGCAAGAATCATCAGCCCTAGCTGGCATAGACAATGGCCAGTTTCACTCCACACTGTTATAGTGCTATTATTCCACTTTCAAGATCCTGTGGAATTCTGGGATTTGCAGTTTACTGAGGCCAAAGAGCTCTCTAGTTAAGAATTCTAAATTCCCCTCCCTAAACTGCAAACCCCAGGATTCCATAGGATATCAAAATTGGAATAATAGCACTGTAATAATGTAGTGTGGAAATGGCCTGAATTCCATGGTACTTGGTTGATTTTAGCGTGTCTTCTCTGATCATACTGTAAATCTGGAGCCAAATTCATATTTGGCGTGAAAGTACTTTTGGACAAGGGCTTGATCCTTTGTTCATGTGATATGGCAAATCATACTCCACTGACAGTGATACACAATACAAGATGTTCAAATAATATTAACCATAATCTCCAGGAAGACAGAAAATAATGCTATGTATTTGGCAGAAAAGGGAAAGTTCCCTAGGTTCCTTGTGAGACAAACATTGCTTAATCTAGCATGAAATAGAGCACCTACAGAAAAAGCACACTGAAGAATCAGAAGGAGAAAAGAAGATGACAATGTTGAAAACCCAGATGGCACAGCAAAGGATCAGCTATCAGCATAAAATGCAAAGGAAACAAAATAAATCCCAAAGGCTGATACTAATAAATGTTCACAGCAGGGAAGCAACATTTTTGGAAAAACTTCAGTCGGAAAACCAGCTGAAGCCAGGCAGCAGTTTATGCTTGTCAATAGATGTCCTAACCAATTTTCAGCAGGAGTTCTTTAAAAGACGTTTCATGCTTCTGTGTGGAGCAAAGCATGTTATTAAGCCCAGGCAAAAACATATGGAGTTGGGTTTGTTTGGAAGCGAAATCATTTTCTAAGCTCATGCAAGTGAGGATATTAAAGGATAGAAACAAATGCAAGATAACCTTTTGTGCCAGATGTCTGTGTCCTTTTGTTTGGACACCATGGAAGAGCCAGGATTAAGACCTACTTGGGAGGGTTTTCCACAAAAATAAATGAGATTTACCTCTGATTGAAAGAACTCAGAATAGTGAAGACTGGCCACAATTTTGTGAATACATTCTTACCTGTGCGTTCCTCTAATTTTGTAAGTTAAGTGAGCATAATGGCAAACAAATGACAACCACAACCATCACTGACAATGATGATGATTTTGAAAAAGTGGCTGCAATGATATATTGGAATCTATAAAAAATATGATTTATCATCCACCCAAAAGTGGTAGGAATTTAATCTTGAAAAAGTTGTTGGAATTGGTGATGTAAAAATCCTATGGGATTTTAAGATTCAAGCAATGAGAACCTAATGTACCTGACATAGCTGTGATTGAGAAAAAGAAAACTTGGGTTATGGATGTGACAATCTTGGAGAACACCAGAAATGATGACAGAGGGAAAAGATTATGAAATATCAAGATCCACAAATTGAAATTCAACACCATTAGAGAAAGAAAACTATGATTTCAGCAGTGATATGTGCTCTGGGAGCAGTTCTAAAAGGACTGACAGAACATCTGAAGGAAAATGCCATAGATAATAATAATAACACAATTACAAAAAAAAAAAAATACACTGGAATGTGCTACATTATCCAGCAATACCTTACTGAGATATTCCTACATTCTAGTACAGAATCTGAATTATTGATAGACCAAAACTCCAGCCACTAATGTTGTGTAGACTGTGAAACTGATGGTGGTGGTGGTGCTGCTGCTGCTTTTCATTTTAATACTTCTCAGATTGATTTGTAACAAAAACACACACAATTGAGGCAACTGCTAAAAATCCCCCCCTACACACACACCTTTCTCCATTCTCTTCGTGCCTTCCATATTGTTTTCTATGCAGTTGTGTTGGCCATTTGACATACTTAGCATGTGCAGTCTAGGATTCTGTCATATGCTGTGTTCCTGTGGTCTGAGATTTTGCCTGTTATTTTGATATGTATAGTTAGGCAGGTATTTCTTTGTTACGTTGCAATGCAAAAACAGTAGCCAGAATATTGTGCTATCTGTGTATTTATATTCCCATAGTTAAATGGTGATTGTACTACCACATCCTCCTGCTGAATTCCTGCACTGGGCAACCAATATATGCCAGTGTGTTCGCTTATTGTCCCATTGGACTTTTTTTAGCCATTGTGTAATGAAGAAGACACAAGGGCTGTTCCTGCAATCCCATTGAAGAAAGTGGTACGCTGAGGGCACTGAATACTTATGCACCATCCAAGAATGTACAATTGGATAGTACATGTAAGAGAACGAATCATTAAAAATGGAGAACTGAGTATGTCAGGAGTCATGGCAATAATCAGGAAAATGCACAGCAAGAAATGTAGGAACCCTTTTGAAATCCAAATAATTAGACGTTTTCAGTTTAAATTTTTTATTGATACTGTTCAGGCACTAGACATCTAGATTTACAGAACAAATAAAGCGGGGCAGCACAGCATGAACACAAGACAACTAGGTTAAAAGGAGATTTTCAAAACCTGGATGTTCCAAATCGAGAAGTTCAAACTCTCTTTTCTTCCAAAAACAAAGCAGAATATCAGACTTCACAAGAGCATGCAAGTGTCAGGTTAAGCTCTTTCTAAGGTTAGGAACATTTTAAGTCTTTGCAAAGATTAGGCCCAAATAGTCAACATTCAGTAGTCCTACATTCAGTAGAAACTCAAACTGATGAATATATGACATTAGCAAGCATTAGGAAAGACATGCTGGGCAGAAAAAAGGTCCCTTCTGGCTGGTAACTTGTCAGAGAGATACCATTATCTACAGGAAAGAACCCCAGGAACACAGCAGGAAATTATACGCCACTTAGTTCAGCTTCCATTTTAGAGAAAATGCCAAACTCATTTCAGAGATCAAGGAGTTTGAAGGAACTTTTACAAAGCAAAATATACAATTATGAAAGCCAAAGAACACAGCTTTAGTAAGTTCTTGTTCTGAAACAGTTAACTTTAATGCACAAGAATGGGGAATTTTTATCAGCTCGAGTCATACTTTCTTCCTGATTTGTTTTATATGCTCGCAAATAGAGTAAATCAAAACAAATCAGTAAGAAAGACACAATTTCCCCCCCCCCAAAAAAGGCCTTCTGAAAATGGGGTGCATCTTATATGTTGGCACATATGGGTAGCTCCTGCCTACTGGGACAAAAAAGAAAAAGAAAAAAAAGGAAAGACACCTTTCTGTTCTTTTTTGCCATTGTGGGGACTTCTCCTCACCCAGGCAGAAATGATGGGAGCAAGGAGAAAGGAGCTCCTTTCACCCCCCCTTCTATTCTCTCTGCCTCAGCTGCTGCACCTCTGCACGTGCTCACCACCACCCCACACTTCTTCACACTCACTCACCACCTCTGTGTGCCTCTCCGCACTCACTCACAGCCACCCCATGCCTCTCTGCACTCATTCACCACCCCCATGTGCCTCTCCTCACTCACTCAAATTTGCATGGGTGTATGTGCTTTCCATGCAATTTTTTTGCTGTTTTCTGTGGGGGGGGGGCTCCAATTTTTGCACAGAGTAAGTTCCAAAGTACAGTATTTACTGCATAGAAAAAGCATTTTGTGTGCAAAAATATGTACAGTTTGCTGCACTAAATAAATAAATAAAATTGCAGATTTTGTGCAGAATAAGTGCTGAATTGCAAATTACTTTCAAAATTGGAAAACTGTGTACTTTTCAAAGTCATTTTTGCTGTGGGAAGAATATCGCTAAAGGTTGTTGTGGGTTTTCTGGGATTTGAGGCCATGTTCTATTAGTATTTTCTCCCGACATTTCACCTGCATCTGTGGCTGGCATCTTCAGAAGATCCTCTGAAGATGCCAGTCACAGATGCAGGCGAATACTAGTAGAAAATGTCCTCAAAGCCCGGAAAACCCACAACAACCTATGGATTCCGGCCATGAAAGCCTTCAATTTAATATCACTAAAAATTATTATTGGCTTCTTTCAAGAATAAAATTACTGAAGAATTATATCTCAGTGTGTAACATGGAAAAATATGGACAAATCAAAGGGTGGGTATGGAGGCACTGGATCAAATAGTCATGCTATTACCTAATTATGGGTTTTGAAATAATTCACAAGTAATTTCCCCCATTTTTTAAAAATAAAGGGGTATATTGGAGGTCACCACATTCCTCACTATTCACCAATATTACTATCTGTTACTATTACTACTACTATTACTTCCAGCAGGCTTACCTAGTCTATTTTCAATTATGATATATTTTTAATTATGAATTTAATTATGATATATTTGTAATTAAATGGTTTTATGTTTTTAATGAATTTTAATGTATCTTAATCGTAATGTGTTTTCATTGTATTTTAACCTGTTGTACCCCATCTCAACCCTTGAGGAGAAGCAGGTAACAAATAAAATAATCATAATCATAATCATAATAATTACTGCTACTGCTACTACTATAAATAAAATGGCTTCAGCAACTTTAAGGACTTAAACATTCAGTGATTAGTCTTAAGACAGAGAATCACTTTTTTAAAACGTGTCTCCAAAGTCCATAAACTATTTATTTTCTATACCTGACACACAAAACCCATATTCAGAATCTGATCTGTTGTCAAGTTTTGAATCAGTTTGAAATGTTTCAGTTCTGTTACCTGAATCTAGGTTGCTATTATCTAAATTCAAAATTTTATCCACATAATTAGGGATGGGCTTGACAATTGGGTGGACAGAAAATATACAGTAATTTCATAACATAATCTTATGCTCTCCCCTCTCAGATCAAGAAAGGAGGTCCTTTTCCAGAAGGAAACAATTGCAGCCACTAAGGAAAGAATACTGAACATCCTGAAATGGTTTGAGAATCTGATTTTTTAGGGTATGAATACACACTGACCTGATTTACTCCTACTTGGCCAAAATACAGATTGCAACAAAGCTATCACTCAGTCTTTGTACTTCTTGAAATCTTGAAACCTTCTTCTCAATTTCACAAATTATACTTTTTCATGGTAGGCCCTTTCTGCAGGTTACCAGACCATGGGGATCCCAGTAGAGCCTTTCCCAGGAGGGGAATCCAACAGGAATGCTCCTCTCTGCACCGTCTAACTGCAGGAATGGAGGAGGCATGATGGCCACCCTCTTCCTTCTGCAGGTACAGCCAGGCACTGTCCCAGGCTGTGCTGAGGCAGGAAGCGTAGCCATTGTGCCTTCTCACCTTTTGTAGCTCAGATAAGCACAGGAGGGCAGCGAGAGGGCAGCATGATTGCTGGTCATTGATGGGAAGAACCTGTCAATGATTTGCAGGGCAATCACACCACCTGGGGATGGGAAGAATGACGGGACATGGACAACGTCCTGCAGAACTGTTGTCCGGATCCCATACTTCTCCCGTGCCCAATGTGGGATGACAACATCCTGTGGAAAGGGCCTTAGTTATACTTACTCATACTTAAAGTACACAAATTGAAAATACCCATAATTTAAATTTCTAATGACTAATCTATCCTATTGATTTAGTGGCCATACTCTTGCCAGGATAAGGCTGTTGTTCCAATCCAACAGCCATACTGCTGTTGTTGGTCTCAAATAGAGTAGGTTCACTGAATCAATGGGATTTAGTTGCATGTTGATTCGCCATTCAGTAACTAATTCAACAAATCTACTTTAGCTGGGACTAACCAATAGGATTCTGGCCAGTATATTTAGAAACTTTTTTGTCACATGGAGGGAAAGTATGCAATGTTTTGAGACAAAGTATTTTGCATGCATATTTTCAGAGAAAATGCAACTAAAATACTTGGTTGCGATCTGTGTCTTTGTAAGTGAATTTACATATGTGGGAATTAAGATCAAGTTGTTCTATAATGTCTATATCCAGTAGAGGGCTGCTGTTATGTTTCTGCATAGTAGAGCCAGCAAAGTGACCATTGTGCAATGGGACTGAAGCACAACAGGACAAATGAACAACGGGAGCAACGCACAGTGAGACTGATATGCATTGGGCAGCTCTTGCCGTTGCATCTTTGCTATTTGCTAACAGGATTTGTTAGTGCCCCTGCTACTGAGCTAAGTATCTATAAAGTTATATTAAGTAAAAAAAAATGATATAAAATTCCTGCAGCAATTTAAGTAATCCTGATGAACTAAAATACTTACTTATTTGGTTTCATGCACTTGGTGAAAAAAATTGGTATGTCAGAGATATGGATGTTAAAAAAGCGAACACATGGACTAGAAAAAGAATGAACTATTTCTCCCTTTGGCCTGTCAGAAATGGAATCTGTACAGCTATTGCCTCCACAACACACTTGACACCAAGGACTGGTAACATGGTTCAAACCTTGAGAAGACACTGCTTGATTGCAAGAAAATGAAGAGACGATATTTAGGATGCCTCCCAGAACAGAAGGTGGATACACTGTCAGAATTATGGCCATATCTGCCATATACTTTTATGGTGCTATTATTCCACTTCGACATCCTGTGGAGTCCTGGGGTTTGTAGTTTAATGAGGCCAAAGGGTTCTCTGGCTGAGAATGTTAAATGCCCTTTCCTAAACTACAAACCCCAGCATTCCACAAGATGTTGAAAGTGGAATAATTGTAACAGTGTAGGGCAGAAATAGCCTATATAACTCATTCACATAAGGGTTGAGGAATGTTCCCTGTGTCTCTCCAGGAGTAAGAGGGTGGTGGTGGCATTATGACTTAATGGTGGCATTATAGGAAATCTTCTCCCTTCATCAGACTTAGTTCACAGGCAGGAGAAGACCCTAAACCTTGGACAGATCATTACAAGACAGGGTACAAATTTCCTCAAAAATCTCCTCCTTTAGGAGTCCATTCAGAATGAATGAGCTGGGGACGGAAACCACATACGCTTCCTCAAAAACAAGTGTGACCAAATTCCATGGATCTCATGCTCAAATAACTATGGTTAGGATTTTAGCTTATACTTTTGTATTTAGCCATATTGCCAAGTTTTCAAAAGAGCAGTAAGGAAAGCAGGGGTTACAATCAGGAAGCCATTATTAGTAGCTTTATGTTCTACCTAAGTACCAAATGAAAGTATTGCATTCACTCAGCCGCATATTTCCCTGTAATATTAATTCAAAGAGATCTTTCTGCCTTTATGAAGGGCCCGCACCCCCAAATATAGGATTTATTTTGCATCTTATTCAGTCTGTATAGAATGAAAATCTTGCCAGCCCTCAAATAGGAGACATCTATTATAATAAGGAACATGCTTTCTGGCCCTCAAATAAAGGACATCTATTCAAATAAAGGGCACTTGAAAATACTAGGTCCCATTTACTATATAGGAAAGCAGCCTTAGCTCATTTTTCCAGTTAGAATGTATTTATTTGGTGTACTGCACAGAACACCTCACCCTGACTTATAGATGTTAATATAAATTTCTCTTTTCATCAGATAACAAGATTCTTTGAAGACACTTTAAAATCTGGTTTCATTAAGTCCTGTAACACTATTCATCTGTAAAAAAGAACTGGCTTTTTTAAAGCTGTTGGCTTCGTAGACAGGAAAAGGCTTCTGCCAAGTCTAGAAGGGGAGAAAAAAAGAACAGATTATTCAGTCACATCTGTTAATCCTTTGGTGACAGGTCAAAAATTCTGTTCCCCAATCTCCATTCTAAGAATCAGTGAAAGCAGGGTAAATATTTACAATTTATACAAAGCAAGAATATACATAAGAAAGACTTGAGGGCGACCTGCAATAATGAGATTTTGGAACATGTCAGTGGCTGAAAATGTATGAACAAGGAAGGCAATCAGAGAGTAGCCAAGCTGTTTGTAACCTGAAAGCAAGTCGGGTTATAGGAGAGAGGGATAACATGAATGTTGATCAATGTATGCAAGAAGACCCATCTTGCAAAAATGATAAACTTGCTAGAAAGGGCATCTCAAGGTAATGGTTCTTTTCTTTTGTTGTTGCTGTTGTTGTTGTTCAAGAGGTTCATTCTGTCCTGCCACCTATTCCATAGTTCCAATCTAAAACAGCCGTGGGATGAATGCAGCCTTTCAGGTACAATAAACAGCATTCTCCATCACAGGCTATATTGGTGAAGGTTGCTGGGACTTAAAGGCTAACAACATCTGGAGGGTCACATCATTTTCAAACCAGCACAACAGTAATGATGAGACAATATGCCTGAACAGGGAACTCATACAAATGTATTTATTTGTTTACAACCTATCCTTCATTGATAAATACTTAGGGATACAATCAATAAAACAATTCAATAGCAAACCATAAGCAATGATAACTAATAATCCCCTATCATTGGCATAAAGTAAGCATTGTTGTTGTTGTTTGTTGTTGTGTGTCTTCAAGTGGTTTCTGACTTATAGTGACCCTAAGGTGAACCTATCATGGGATTTTCTGGGCTGAGAGTATGTGAGTGACCAAGGCCATCCAGTCAGTTTCCATAGCCATGGAACTGAACCTTGGGCCATTTCCACACTAGCCTGTTATAGCACTTTGATTCCACTTTCAACATCCTATGGAATCCTGGGGTTTACAGTGTCGGGAGGGGCCAGCCAGCCCCTCCCGACACTGCAAACCCCAGGATTCCATAGGATGTTGAAAGTTGAATGATAGCGCTATAACAGGCTAGTGCGGAAATGGCCCTGGTATCCAGGCTCATAGCCCAACACTCAAAGCACTACACTATGCTGGTTATAAGGATTTTAAGCTCATTTTGCTTCATTTCTTCATCAGTGATGAAGGTTTAGAAATAGTTTCCACATGAAAATGTCTAGGTATTTTTGTTCATACATCCTTCCCCCCCAAATAATTTCCCCTCATATGGTGCCTTTTGGGACATTGCCTTCACCAATATACAGAATTTTTATGCACTTTCCCCAACATACATTTGTTAAATTTTGAAAACCCATTGAAAAGTTCAGAGAAGAATGATTACAATAGATAACTGAGTTTTGGTTGACGAATTACTCTTAGAAGTATAGATTATTGAGCAAGTTTTCATTACAATGAGAATCAAGTGGATTTCTATATCATAAAACTGAACTAGATGTAATTCTAATTGCTCTAGTTATATCCCTGTCCCACATTCCTAATTTTCCCAATGAAGAAAGATTTCCATGGAGAGTTAGCATACAATTCAGTGTCTGAATCCATTTGTTCTTGTACCCTACTATAAATTTGGCAAGACTTTAGTTTGACGGAAAGCCTTAGCATGGTTATTTTCAATGTCAAGAATAATATGAGCTGAACTTTGTAATCATCTCAGATAACATTCCTCTTTGGCATGCTGTATGTGTGCTGAATGCTTATTTGATTTAGTGTTTGCACATAGAATCTTATGTTGCATAATTATTCTCTGAATGCAAAAGGAAGAATCATGATTAGATTCCTATAGTGTTATAAATTAGGTGATTGTCCATCAGATTTTTTTTCCTCTTGGATTCTACAAACAACAGAAACATTTCCGGACCTATGTAAAGGAATACTAATCATTTGTCATTATTTGCATGCGAATGTTTTTGAACAGTGAGGATTCAAGTGTGTACCTGTGTGTGTGTGTGTGTGGCCTGTTCACTTACAGTGACACCATGAATTTCATAAGGTTTTCTTAAGCAAGGAACACTCAGAAGTGGTTTTGACAATTCTTTCTTCTGAAACATAGGTCCTTTCCATACCACCCTCCCAACCTGCCATAGGGACAGGAAAAGGATGGGACTGCAATGATAGTTACACATGACATTGTGGTGGTCCTGTCCTTCTCCTGTCCACACTGGCCATTTCCACATGGGGCGAGGGAATCGCCCCATGCCGGTACTTACTGGATTTTTTGACTCCACGTTTGGGTCCAGGCTGGTCCAGAGCAGTGTGTGGCCGCCGCTCAGCACTGCTCCAGGGACGAAAATGGTGGCTTCCAGTTGGTTGAAGCTTTCCACCAACCACTGAAACTTGCCAGCCTAAAGCCCGCCTCCGGCAGATCGCTGGCTCGCACTGGTGCGAGTCTGCAAATCTGCACTGGAGCACGGGCACAGAGTGGCGTGCTCCATGCTTTCGAAAGACCTGTTTCAAGCAATCTTTCAAAAGCATGCTGGACGACCACTTTGGGTCGTTCTGGAGTGGGCTGAGGTGCGGAACTACACTAAGTAGGTCTGACCCAGTCCACTCCCAGGTGCAGACGTCCTCCCTGGAGGACGCTCTGCACCATTTTTTAAGCCTGTGTGGAAATGACCAGTGACAGGTTTTCCCTGTCAATGACTCATGATCACACCACCATTGTGGACTTACTTGGTCTGAGCAGGGCCCAAAAGTGCAATGGCTGTGCTTCCTACCCCAGTGCAGCCTGGGAAAGTACCTGGCTGCACTGCGGAGGGAAGAAGTAGGGCCATTGTGCTTTGTTCATCATAGAAGCAGCTGGTGCAGAGGGGAGCACTCCCATTGCGCTTCCCTCTTGGCAGAGCTGCTCCTGGGATCCCCACAGGAAGACATTGGAAGAAGGTAGGGTGTGGAAAAGGTCATAGCCTACAGCACCTCCTATTTGTTGGTGATGTCCCATCCTTGTACTAACCAGGGTTGACCCTGCTTAGCTTCCAAGAGCAGACAGGATCTGGTGCCTTTAGGCTATTTAGGCAGCTTCAAGTGTAGGAAACTGCCAAATATCTTATGGTTCTGCTTCTCTGGTCAAAATGAGATTTTATCTGGATACCATTATGCCACCTCCTCCCACCCCCTGCCCCCCCCATGGGAAAGATTGAGAGAGAATGATAGAGAAAAGAAAACACAGTTTCCTATAGTGTCCAATTTCCCATGTGTCATATTGTTCCATGAGCAGTTTGACCATTCTGCTGTTTGTAGCTCTCCGTGTATGAGTTTTAAAAGCGGTGGTATCAATGAACAGGAGTAGTGCTGGCCACCTCCAGTACTTGCATGCTGCTGTCAGTGTAGAAGGCAGAAACCAGAACCCACCTCGACACAGAACTATGCTATTTCAGGTTTGGTTCTGATTAGTCCTTGAAGCAAAGGCACTATGAGGTAGGGGTAGGGCTTGAGAAATCCCCTGTTAAAAATGCAAAGCTAATTTCCCATAACACTATTCCCATAGTTCCTTGGCTTTGAGGACCAACCAGCCATTTAAAAAACAAGAAACTCTCCATATAGCTGGCATGTATCAAGAAGTATGTGTCTGCAACCACTGATGAAGCATTCCAGTCTGCTAAAACTCAATAGGATCTTCCCCTTTGTATGAACACTTATTTGATGCTGCTTCTACAAGTGATTTGGTGCTACCAGATGGAGCTGGTGATAAACAAGGATCAAAATAGTTCTGCTTAGCCCAATCGCAGGCCATTCCACATAGTCATGAGACCAGGCTGCTTCCTTTCCAAAGGGTGAAGCACCATAATGTATTTAAAGTATTTCTGAGCCACCTCCCAGCTCTCAAGAGCTCTTAATGTGATGAAGAAATTAAAAACCAATTAAAACATTGCAAGGATAACATTTCAAAAACACATTCAAATACCCTTTACAAACTCTTAAAGGCTGTCAAAAAACAATCCTAGAATCTATCTTTGAAACAGTTAAAACAGCCATTTCAAACACTGAATGCCATACACTTGTTTGGGCTGCCACTGGAAACTTAAAATGGATGAGGCCAGCCTAACTTTCTTGAATAGGGAATTCCACATTTGAGGTACTGCTCAGGGACAGCCCTGTTACATGAGCCAACCAACCTAACTTCATGAGATGTTGGGACACACAGCAAGGCCTCAAGATCTCAATTTTCTGGCAGGCTTATATGGGAAGAGACAAATTTAGGGAGGGGCATTTAAGATTCTCAGCCATAGAGCTCTTTGGCCTCAGTAAACTATAGACCCAAGAATTCCACAGGATGTTGAAAATGGAATAATAGCACTATCAGAGTGTAGTGTGGAAAGGCCCCAAGATTGAGTAATGTAATAGAGGCAGCAAAGAAACAATTCACTGTCCTCACTGCTGCAAAATAGGTTCCAAAGCAGGTCTTAACGCATGCTAAGTCAGATACATCCTGCATGTTTCTTCCCCATCACTCTAGTTGTCTACCCAGGCACTTCATTACCCTGAGCTCCTCAGAAAACCAAGAAACCCATGCTCTGCTTCCATGGAAAAGATACTCGGGAGCACATGCCCTGGTCATCTCCATGTTCCACAGATCAGCTAGGGGAACAAATCACTACCTCTAGCAGCTGGAAAATCCCCCAGAGCATTCAGGAATTAGGGATGGGACAAATTCAGACTTTTACGAATACTAATATGGATCCCTGGAAATTTCTGGGAATCCACAAATCTCATGAATCTTGAATCTTTAAAATCCTTTGAAATAATAGTTTTCACCTTCAGAAAATCTTTCAGTGTCCCCGGATCACCCTGGTGACAACAGAAGAAGAGTGGGAAGCATGGGATTGCACTCTCCACAAGCTTCTGCCTCCTGCCCTGGACAGGATCCGGCTGGAGATGAGTGGGAAACGGGTGGGGAGAGTGGGATCATGCTCCTCACAAGTTTCTGCCATGCACCTGGGGCAGGATCGGGCCAGTGGGTGGTGGGAAAGGGGCAAGGAGTGCGGGATCGCACTCCTTGCAAGCTTCTGCCCACCCACCCAGGGCAGGATCGGGCCAGCGGAGGGTGGGAAAAGAGCAGGGAGTGGAAGATTGCACTCCTCAGAAGCTTCTGCCGCCTGACCAGGGCAGGATCCAGCCGGCAGCAGACAGGAAAATAGCAGAGAGCGCAAGATCATGGTCTCCGTTACCTTCTCCCACCCTCCACTGGCAGGATTCGAGAGATTTGGTTCACCTATTTTGGTGTGGGGATTCAGATCTCCAAATCTCGAATCGTTGCCCAGGATTTGAGGATTCGAGGATTCAGTTGGCCCATCCTTATCAGGGATCTTTTGGGATCCATTAGTTTCTAGGGCAGACAATTTCAACAGTCCATTGCCCCTGCAGAGATTAGGAGTCCCAGCAATTCTAAACCGTATCAGGTCTATGACAATGGGGTCTTTCAGATCATCATCATCTTGATCAGCAAAAAACAGATTAAGACTGTACATACTGCGATATGCGTAGTGTCAGATGTTCACTGAGACAGGCCTATGAAATCCTGAGTTGGCTCTGGTGAGGGTGCCTCAAAATCCCCCAACAGAATAATTTTGGAGGAGCTTAACAGATCATGACTTTGGATGAAGACAAAGAAAAAACCAAAAAAAGGAGGGGGGAGGACAAGTAACAGAAGTCCTCCCCATCCAAAGAAAAGTGGTGTGGGCTGGGAATGGGGTGGGATTGGAGCATGCAGGTGACCTTTTCCCAGTCAGCTTGATACTGATGGCAGGATGAGTACCAGTGAGCTTTCAAAACTTCACTGACTTTCTCATCAGGCAAAGATGTTAAAAATGATATGGGAGAGAAATGAGGCTGATGTTAGAGTCACAGGCCTAGGCTGCTGCGGATTTTTGTAAGAAAAAGTCCTCAAATGGGTTGAGAATGCAGAGTATAGTAAGGACAGTGATGGAAAGATAAATTCCATGAGCAGAAGTCTATTTACAAAATGGTGGATTCAGCCCACAGAACTCAACTTGTAGCCATGTTCTGTGTTCACATAAATAAACACATTTTTCTCTTTTCTCTTTTCTTTTCTGCAATGTTAGTTGCTCTCCAAGTGATGATCCCTGGAACTATTTTAGGTCTTTTTTTCTCTTGAAAAGACCAATTATGTATCAGTTTTTGTTGATACATAACTTGTGTTCAACTGCTTAAAAGTCCACTGCCTTTTTGAAGTTATTGTTACCAGACAAGAAGCCCTCTCATGTGTTTCAAAGTCCTGAGTCATGGGGTGTGGATATTGTTCCAGGTATTGGCTCAGCTAGAAACACTGATAGACCATATGCTTTGAGCTTCAGTTCCCAGATCACAACGAGAGCTTAAGCAACTTGACATTGCAAAGTTGTCATGAAAGCTGTGAAGCACATTCTCAGAAAAGGTTAATCACAAAGTTATGTAAAATGTGGTTACATAACTGCCTCCAGCTATTGCTGGCTATTTATTTTCCTGTCTATTTTTTTCTTTCCCTTTTATGTTATCAAAGTGTGATGATCTTGCTGTTTTGCAGGATTTCAGGCTGATGTGAAAGGCAATGCATTCACTGAATTTGGGGTTTTAGTCAAACATTCTATTCCTTGAAGATTGGAGTGGGCAGTTTTGGGCCTACAACATATTGTTGCTGCTGCAATCTCATTAGCCTAAGCTCATGTAACCAATGTTGTGGATGATGAGAATTGTAATCCAACAGCGACTTTAGGACTCTACATTGCTCATCCTATTCTAAAAGTAAGACTTCATTGAAGAAAGAGATAGAACTCATTTTGTTCCCCAAGTCAATACTGTTTTTGGTTTTTTTGCTTGTCCATCTACAGTGGATGAGAATTCCCATTGCTTTATTTGGGAGCATTTACTGATAACTCCATAGGTATGCTTGGTGAAGTTTAACAATATGCCAGTGTGCCTCCATCCCACTTTCATCCCCCTTCTATTCCCTCTGCCAAGCTGTGTAACTAACCTGACTGCTGCCAGAGGTAATCTCTGCCTTTGCATAAATACAACCAAATACTGTGAGGTGTAACAGGAGTTTGTGTCTATGAATGTCACAAACAGGATTCCAGCCTCAACCTGCAGTTTTGATCTTGAGGATGAAAAACACATTTACGTTTCTTGCATCCCCTAGTCAGAATCTGGAATACCATTATATTATCCTTGTTTTTCAATCAGAAGCTTTTCATATTTGCATAAAATATGTGTGGAATGACTGCACACCAGTGCTTGGGAAGGTTCTTTGAATCCATGAAGTATCAGCCTACTAGCCTTCCTCACAGGTTCACATTCATTCTCTCCTGATGGGATTATTTCATTTGCATCATCACGGTTTAATAAGATATATCAAGTTCAAATTGTCACCAACTAATTATTTCTCATGTTTTATAACCTTGTTAAGTTTTAGCCTGAAGATTTGTTGTTTCTGTGTTGTTTTTTTAAGAGCGAGAGAAAGTGTTTTTATTCTGAGTCTCTTTTTCACAGTCCTTTAAAAGTACACCATATGCTCAAGATAGCAGAAGGTTCAGTTGCATGAAACAAGAAAATTCTTTTAAGGATTTTATGAATTCCTTAGCCCCAACATTTCAGACTGCTGGTTTGTTGAAATTAAAGTTTATGACTCCATCCCCCCCTCTTTTGTTGTGTTTATGTTTATGAGCTTGAGGGTGCCAACGGTACACTTGACACCAGCAACTGTGGCAGATACTCCATTTGACACCAGAAGAACTGAAAAACTGGAACACCCTCCTTAGAACTACCATAACCAATGTCAAAGAGTTGAAGAATGAGCTCAGAAAGAGAACGGGTGCATGTTACTTCTGTTAAATATTCCTGACTTGTGATGCAAAGGAATTGTCTAGGTTTGGGCCCTAATAACACCTGGGAAGGAGTCAATCAGTGAAATCACCTTTAAGTGAGAACATTGCCATTTCTGAAACATGATCTGTCTTGCTGTGTTTTCTTATGGATATCTTTCTGGCTATTTTGACCTGTAGTGGGATAAAGCAGGATACGTCAGTTCTCAAAACCTCATTCTCCCCACAGGAAGCAATTAGAGCTTCCATCAAACCTTACAATTATCTTTCCCTCCCATGGCATCCATTGTCCAAGATGAACCACCCCAACAGGAAAGGCAAACAAGCCAACTTCCTGTCACAGTCTCAAGTGAAGTTATGGATGCAATGAGGAATGTCATAGTTCATTGAATATTGTATTCCATTGTTTTCAACAGGTTTGGTGACCATTACTATTTGGTGAGTTGTGATCCATGGGTTGGATCCTAGGCTGTGGAAGTCCTCAGTCTTCTTGGGTAGATGGAAGTCTGAATCCTGCCATACCAGCATAGAGAAAGATGAGAAATGTGCACAGAAAGAAAGGAAAAGTTATCTCCATCTTTCAGATGATGGACAGAAGATTTGAAAATATTTTTTAAAATATCAAAACTATATTTCTTGAGTGTTGGAAATCCTGATCAGTAGAATCCTGGATGGCTAAGAATCTTCTCCATTCATGACTTGTTCCTCACAAAATTTGCATGTGGTGCTCCCCCCCCAAAGAAAACAGTATTTTCTACACTGGGAAAGAGCAATTTTTGTGCAGAAAAATCTTTACTCTGCATCAAAGTATGCATATTTTACATAAAATAAGTATCCAATTACAGAAATTTTTTTGCAAGAATTTGTATTTTTGTTGCAGATAATAATACATTTACACAGAAATATTATTTTTTGTGCAGTGAATGCTGTTTGCGATGGGAAAAAATTGTGAATTTTGCACATAGTAAGTCCCAAACCATCTTGATAAATGCATAGTTTCTGAAGACTTTCATGCAGTGGGAAGCAAATTGCTAAAATTACTCATTCCTTACTTTGAGAATGAGATTGGTAAGAATTACATCTCTATAACCTGCAAAGATGCATAGGTAATGGGCATTTTTTTTTTCCCTTTCATGTTACATCAATGATGTATTTCAGCCTGAATTTTTCTGCTTGGGTTGTAAAGGAAAAAGAGTGGTTTGTACAAAGTCAGTGATACGCAAAATGGTTGTACTTTCAAACTGTTGAGAATTGGGAGGGGCTTTGGCCCTCTGTTCCTGAAATGTATTACTTTAGATCCTGGAACATTTCCTCCCTTCAATATATAAAGGTAAAAAGCCCATGTGTTCCACTGTGTGAAAAACCAAAGGAGCCTCGTAATAATATTCTACAGGAGATGGAAAAGCCAGTAATAAAAACATTGTGACACTCTAATCCCCACGCAGTAACAAAGACTTAGAGATAGGGAAATGACACATTCACAGCAGCAGGGACTGGAGGCAATCTCTGTTGCAGTGATTCAAATGCCTGATATGAAAGAAATGACCTCTTCTGCTAATCTCCAGAGGAACTGCATCTACTATAGATAAATGTATTCACTGGAATAACTTTGCATATTTTTAAAAAAGAACACTACTATGGCATGAAAGGCTGCAGTACCTAGACATTGCTGAACCGGTATATATGGAATTAGTACAGGTTGAACATCCTTCATCCAAAATGGTTGGGGACGGAAATATTTCAGATTTTGGATTTTTTAAGATTTTGGAATACCTATACTTGCATATACATAAATTATGGTATTGTACCTGAAATCTCCAGGGAAGCCCAGGAACAAACAAGCAGGAATACCACAGCTGCCTCCCTGAAATGGAAGTAGGTGGCTGTTGGGCTACCTGGAGATCTGTATAGTATTGCATTTTTAAAATCAGATACAGGTATCTGGTTCCTTATTATCCTCAGTGTGTCAGATCCATGATCTCTCTTTAGCCTCATATCTCATACACAACACAAGTATAGAATGAGCAAGACACAATGCTGGAGAGAGGGATGCAAGGATCTGTGAAAAGATGGGAAGCATGGATTCATGCTGAGCACTACACTTAGATTCCTGCCATTTCACAGACCCTCATGTCTCTTTCCAGCCTAGCATCTCTCTCCAGCCTCATGTCTTGTTCATTTGCTACTCATCTTGTGCCTAAGATCAAAGACCAGAGAGAGACCGAGGATCAAAGAGAAGCACTGCAGTTACTGTCTTCAAAGCAGAACTGGTGGCAAAAAGTTTTGGGTTTTGGAGGTTTCTGAATTTTGGATTTCGGGATATTGATGATCAACCTGTATGCTCAACCTGTATGATGCTCAACCTGTATAGAACTTTGGGTGTATCTACACTATGTTTAACTGTCAAGTCTCCATAGTATAGAATGCTGGGGTTTGCAGTTTGAGGAGGTTCTTAACATGTTCTGTTAGAATGCATTCCAAGTACCTTGCCAACATACCAGTCCCAATATTCTACAGGATGGAGCCATGAGAGTTAAAAGTGATATCAAAATACTTTAACTGTATAGTGTAGATACGCCTAATGGCCTGAAAGCTGTTGGTAGTTCCAGACTTTACTACCAACAGTTGATAGTTCCAGACAAAGCCAACCCATTTAATCAATGGGCTTTACTTATGTGTTGACTCATTATTCAACCATTGATTCAATGGGTCTTCTAGTTGGGGCTAACCAACAGCATTCAGGCGATTACTTTTTCCACTGTTTTGTTTTTATGTGTCTCTTTCAAAGTCAACAGAGAAATGGACAATGGGAGTGTCCATGGTGGCATTTGGGATAGCAGCCGTGGCTATAGCTTTTTACTCCCATTCCATTTAGGATATCTTGTTCCTTGTATATACCCTCCTCTTCCTCAAACCAACATCAGTGGCTCAGGCACTAGGTTCCAGTTAGAACTATTGGCAAGAAAGCTTGCTGTGAAGATCCCCCAAGGACCCATTACCCAGTATTTTCTCTTCTTGTTGGGGATCTATGATGTTTCCATTTAAGATAGTCATAATACTGGTCACATTGCTGACTATCATAGTTCACTCCCATGAACTTCAGCACCTTAGTTTTCTCGCATAGAATTCTAACCACTACTTCAAACTAAAAATCCAAGAAATCCATAGGAAAGTGTCATGGCAATTAATGTGGTTTCAAAGTGTTATAACCTTTGTAATATAACCTTTGTAAACTTAGAAAATGCAACTCCTACATTTTAGGGACAGAGAATCCCTAGCTCAGTAAATCAGTCAGAAGACCCAGGTGCAGAAGTCAAGATAGGAGACACTCTTATATTAAACAAATACTAAATATCTTAGGCTAAAATTTGATTAGTAAACTGGATGATGGATAAGTAAGCACTTGTCTCCTCCAGCAAAGCATGTAGCTACACAGTTGTTAAAAACAATCTCAGTGACTGCTTTAATGTTAGTATCATGTAATTTGGACATGCGCTCTGGTAGAGTGAAAGCTGTACCCTTTTGTTGAAGCTCACATTGCCTTCAAAACATGCCTCCTGCTTTCATTGCTTTTTAACGGGAACAGCAAATGGACATAAAAGTGTGTTCCTCTTCAGAATACAGCTCCAGCTCAGACCTGATTTCAAGACAGCACCTTTTAGGTACAGGATAACTTCAATCCCAGAAATCAGTCTTAGAAGTCTACAAAAAGCTTTATTCAGGGATGGTAGAGTTAACAGCAACACATTCTGGCAATTGCCAAGACTAAAGACTGATTGCACTTACAGTGTTTTATAAGCAGTAACATTACAAATTGGCATGCACAAGCCCCTATTTGACAACTAATTAACTCTTTTCTCAGACTCACTTCCTGCCTACCAAAAGCCTGACCTTGTACCTGCGTTTATTCTCCCTCTTATCAAAGTTCATCAGAATAACATTCCTTTGTTCCCAAAATACTGTTTTCTTATTCACTTCTCAACATCTCCTTCCAGTTCTTTTGTTCCAAGCATTACAGGGCATCAAACAGCAAAGCACCACATGGCAAATAACAAGACGTTATATTGCATGGCATATTGCATGGCATTATACAGCATCAAACATCGAAGCACTACATGGTATTAGAATGCATGACACAGAAGGCAGAGCCCACCTGACAGCATCATATAACCATGACTTCTGACTAAATGGGTTTTGCAGAGTCAATACCTGCTCAAAACTTGGCTCTCAGGCTCCACATTGATAGCCAAGACTGCCTCCTCAGCTTCCACCACATTTCTATGAGGAATGATGACTCAGGTCATCATCTTTGCACAAGAAAGGAAGATGCACAGTTGAACTGTGGAGCCATTGCCCCAGTTCCCCCCTTCCTCTTCTACTTTTTATTCATTTATATCCTGCCATTTACCCAATAATGGAACTCAAGGTTGCTTACAACTTATTAAAAACAGTACAGATGAAAAACTGTACAAAATATCAGCAATTAAAAACAAACAAACAAAATATAGAAGTTAAATCATTGTACATTAATTAAAAGGCCTATTTAAAAATCAGCAAAACAACAAAGCACATAATTAAAAGACTTATCATGCTCAAGTTCTAACGACCTGATGGAACAAGAATGCTTTTACTTGCTGGAGGAAGGAGAGCAAGGGAGGAACCATCCTAGGACTCTTTTGCACTACACAGTTTTAGTGCTATTATTCCACTTTCAACATCCTTTGGAATTCTGGGGTTTGCAGTTTAGGGAGGGGTGTTTAGAATTCTCAGCCAGAGAGGTCTTTGGCCTTGGTAAACTACAAACTCCAGAATTCTATAGGATGTTGATGTTGAGGGAATGATGGGAGTTTCAATCCCCATGGAGACACAGTGAAAAAAAAGGTTCTCAGCAACCCGACAGCAGCGACCCTATTCCCAAGAAGGATATGCACAAGGAAAAGCTTTCTTCCAAATAGGAGGCACTTTATCTTAGGTTCAAGGTTCCGACATGTACATGAACACAAAACATAAAACAGATTGACAAAAGCTTACGCCAGGCACCGGGTTTGGTCATCCGACAAAATGAACTGAACATTGCTGCCTTATATACATATTTACAACCAATGAGCTACAGGGGTCTGCACACTACCCTGTACCTTTTGCATTCCACCCCGGTACCTGATGCAATGTCTTCCAATACACACTGCTGGAGTATAATGCAATGCCTTGCAGTGGTCTGGGCATTTTCCCAGGGTTCCATGCTTCGAATCCCTGACAGTTGAAAGTGAAATAATAGGGCTATAAACAATGTAGAGTGGAAAGGCCCCTAGCCTTGTAAGGGAGGGAATTCCAAAGTCTGAGAGCAGCCATGGAGAAGGCCCTCTCCTTTATTCTTCCAAATGACCCTGAGTGTCAGATTGCCCTCCATATTATAGTAATGGGATATGTAGTAGGTATTGAATTAGCTGCTTGTTTGTAATAAAGGTATGGGAACCAGAGACCATTAGGTAAACAAAAGCTAGGAATGCACTGATAAGCGCTGCCAGGCTTACACGGCTTCAAGGTTTCTTGCGAGCGGGAGGGAAACATCTTGGTATTTTATGTTTTTGAATCTGCTAATTGCCTTAGTTCCTTCACTGAAGTCCTGCACAATGTATCTCACTCAAAATAAATAGTGTTTATTCACTGTACTATTTGTGTGTGTGGATTCAGTTCCTGACACTGAGTTGGGCCTTTCTCAAAGATTTTAGAACTCTAAGAGCCTCATATAGGGAGATGCAGTCTCCTCAAGCTGAAGCTGTATAGGGTTTTATAGGTGATCACCAGCATCTTAAAACACATTCCAGGGGTGCTGGGATGGGCTACTGTTGGGAGTTAGGAGGCCACATTGGTCTCAGAGGAAACACTGGAGGGCCACTTCTCCATTGCTCTCAACCACCTGGAAAAAAAATATAGAAATATATGTTTCCCTATTTTTCTGGTTAAAAAAACAAACAAAAAAACAACCTTCTCTTGATCCCAAAACAGCCCAGGGAAGCCAAAACACAGCAAAATTGTCTTCATATCCTCGAGGGAGGGAATTTGGAAGTATTGTGCCTTGGGGATTCCAATGAGGTCTGTGGGTTGCACATTCTCCACTCATACCATTATGGTTGACAGCTGGTATGTGGCTCCTTGAAGGTGGTTCTTGGTTTTCTGGGTTAGACATATAACCTTTAGGTCTATCTTCACCATCACCTAGGGGTGATTTAAAATGGGTGGGTATCCACGGACCAGACTGTTCCATTGTGGGAGGTGGGTATAGAGTTTCCAGCAGCAAACTAGAAAATACTTAAAATGTGATACTGGGGGGTGGGAACTTCTCTGTTTTGTAGAATTGTTGTTGTGTTTTTGTTGTTATTATTGTTGTTGTTGTGTTCCTTCAAGTCATTTCTGATGTTCTGACTTATGGAGACCCTAAGGCAAACCTAGAACAAGCATGCTGTAGTGGTTTGAGCACTGTACTATGACTCTGCAGACCAGGGTTTGAATCTCTGCTCATCTATGGAAGCCTGCTAGATGATGTTAGCCACATCACACACTCTCATCCCCAGAAAACCCTGGGGGTCCTTGGGGTCTCCATAGGTTGGAAACAATTTGAAGGCACACAGCAACAACAAGGCAAACTTACCATTGGGTTTTCTTGGCAATATTTGTTCAGATGGGGTTTTCTTTTTGCGTACCTGTAAGGCTTCCCAAGATGAGTTTCCATGGCTGTGCAGGAATTGAGACCCTGGTCTCTAGAGTCATAGTCCCATGCTCAAACTACTACACCATGCTGCTTCTTTGCAGTATGTACATGTTATCCCACAACCTTGGTGCCACAAGGGCCACCCCATAACGCCTAATACCTCCTTGTGAAAGTGGGAATGAATTAGCTCCAAATAAGGAGGCTAATGAGAGAGGGGCAACTTAACATGACCTTGCTACCAATGTTTACAGGCTCATGCAGGAAAAACTCAGCCAACAAGTAGAATATGGACTACAAATGTGTTTATTGAAGGAAAATGCTGTCACACATGCAACAGTTCAAACGTGCACTCAGTCACACAAGAGCTAAATGAAAGGAATTGAGGAGAGTTGGGACAAAGACTACAAGGGTTATGGGTGATATTTACCAGATCTGAAGAGAAGCAGAGGAACAAGGTGGCATTACTTAGGCATGGAATCTAAGAGCAGTTCTTAGTTCAGGAATCAGATGGGCAGAGTGATGCTCAGATTGGTGAGAGACTGCAAACTGTGAGCTTGAAATTGGGGTTATATATACCCTGGAAATAGCCTACAGCAGTGAAGGATACATGGGATTAAAAATGCAGAACAATGGGAACTCTGGTAGGTACAATAGCCTATTGACCTGCTTGATGGTAGCAGTGCTTGATTAACAAGGACGCGATGGATATTCTAATAGCAACCTATTGAGAGTGCTGTGGGAAAGAGGAATTGGGATCCAGGTGTGCAGGGAGTAGAGATTTTCCAATCGGTGTCCTGATGGGTGTTCAGCTTTGTGTTCTCCAGGAAGACATTCAGCTCCTACTTAAGCCAATCATCCACAGGAACAACAGCTACTACCTGGCAAATGACCTAATCTCACCTAGAAGGTGTTTAGGTTAACTAGCCTCTCTTTCTCACATTTACAGTCAGATCTCTTCCCTCACTCAGTTTGATCTCTTGGTCACCTCACAGGCTTGAATTTGATATTAGAGCCAATTAAACATGTGTTACCAATGCAAGATGGTGCCAATTGAGTGTAGTGTCCATCCAAACCATACCCTCAAAGCAGGGCCTTAGATACGTGCATTAAAAAATCCCAGCAACAACAAAGCCCCACATGCTTCTATTCATGAAGGGAGTCTCTCTTTACCTTTCAACTAAATGCATGTTCCCATTGCTCCTCGGTATGTTATTTTTCTTGTTTGTGTTTCTCAAACATTAAGCCTGAAGTTCAGGATAAAGAGCCTTGACTAGGTGGGCATGTGTTAATTGGTTGCTGGGATGTTTTATGTCATTTTTTCCCTTATCTAGAATGCCAGAAAAGGAAAGAGGTGTGCACTCAGTCGGTCATACTCAATAATATAATTTGCCATTGAAGCACAATTTAAGTGTTTGAAGAGAACGGCATGTTAATGAACTTTACTAACATCACTTTGAGGATTTCTTAAGGTGTACGGGGAGAACAGCAGACAGACATTTCTTTCTCTGAACACCAAAGACACCTAAAGGACCAGGCTGTCACTTGCCTCCAGCTCTACTTTCCACTTAATTTGATTCCCATCCTGAGAACAAATTGACAATGCATTAATTTAAGTGCCCATATTTTAAAAAAGAAAAAGCTTGCAAATGAATGCCTCTGGACTGGTAAAAGCCAAGATAACAGCAGTTGCAAAGACTTATGGAAATTTGTGATGCTTTTAACCTGAATGCGAGTCATTTTGGTGGCACCCAGTTTTTCCCCAAACCTTTTGATTATAATAATGACAATTTATACCCTAAACCTTCAATTCTGAAACTGCTAAATGGCGACCTCAGGTGTCATGCATAGAAATCTTTTATTTTGTTTGGTTTGGAACCAGATTCATTGAGAGCTCAAAAAAAAATTCCACAAAATAGCAACCTTATCCTATTCTCCCAGTTCTGAAAAAGCACAGGTTTATATGAGAACTTACTGAACAATATCCAGCATAAGTCAGTGGAGAAAAAAACTATTTCCCTGAAAGAATTCTTCTGTTCCTCCCAATAGTCTGGAGATTTTGTGGTTCTCTGGTGGTTGATGTTAGGACTACCATTCCAAACTACTGGAGTAAAGAATATCCACAGATTCTTTTGTCCTTAATGGGCCTTGGCCCATCAAAACACCTCTTTGACAGAAAAAAGAAAGAAAAGAAAAACACTACCGCATGATTTTTAGAGCTTTGGAAAATTTTTCAAAAAAAAAAAACCCTGCACAAAAGCATTTTTGTTTAAAACACAAAATACTTTGCTTAAAATACAAAATATTGTTTATTTCCCGACAAAACCTTATTTCTCATAAATAGATTTTTCACAAAAAACTTTCTGTCTGTTTGGTATGACATCACAAAAAAGTATCTGGATAGCTATTCATCATCTTTGGAGGGTATTTGAGGAATGCTCTGACTTAAAATGTGGGCTATGTGGGATGCATGACAGCCAGCATGGTATAATTTGAGTGTTGTACTAGGACACTGGGAGAAGAGGGCTTCAGCCAGGAAAACCTACTGTGTAACATGGTCTCAACAGAGATGCTTTTGGTACCAGTATACTTCTGGCCTGAATTCAAGGTGCTGGTGATGATATTCAAACCGCTGAGTAACTTGAGATTTCAAATGTGAAGGAGCATCTCTTCTTATATATGCTTGTCCAAGAATAGAAATCTGTGGCAGCGTTACTCCTGCTATGGCACTGTTGGTGAGGACCCCAGATATCACTTTCATATCAAACAATTCAACCCTTGCTTAACCTTTCTCCAGCCACCTCACTCCACGTGTTTGCGAGGTTCTCCGGACAAGCACGGACAGGGTGCGGCCGCTAATGGTTTTACGTTACAGACCCTATTGAGGTCAGCAACTCAAGCCTCGCTCGTAGCTTCAGGGAACTTCCCACTGCAAACCTTTCAATAGCTGCACGGCTCTCAGCCGAACCAGTCCTTTTAGACAGGACATTTACATACTGGCCAAACTATTGTCGTCGAGCGTTAAGCTCATCATGCAAACTTGACCTTTTCCAACTCCTTTGTCCAGCTCTAAACTTCCTTTGTTCTCACCTGGCATGCCATAGCCGGTAGGCACAAACTCCCTTATAAAAACCCCTCATTTCCAAACGGTCTTCGGACTACTTTGGTCTTCCATCCCGCCTTGCTGCTGGTTTGTCTAAGGAGCTCCCCTCAGCCAGCCATGCTGAGCTTTCTTCCCTTGAACCCCATCTTTTTCTCCAGGACTACGAGACCAGGTGTCGTATTGCCTCTCCCTAAGCTCTCCATTTCTGCTTCCAAGTTAGCTAGTGTGTGTGCCGTTGGGAGCTCCTAATAAGGCTCCTTCCCCCTAGCTGACTCCTCCCCCTGGTTAGTCAGACCATGTGCTCAGGCAGAGCACATGGCCAGCACAAAAACAAGCAAACAAACAGACAAACAAACACAGCCACACCAGCCTGTAAACACACCTGGTCTATATTATATATTAGTAAATATCTCCATTACGACCATATCCCAGACCCCAGATAACCAGCTATTGATGCTTAGTGCTTTCAACAAACACACTAAAAGCTGTAAAGGGAAAACCAGAAGATGAGAAGTTCTTTTTATCATTGATATCCATTTATTTTCTACATAGAATCATAGAGTACAGACACCACAGGGGCCATCCAGTCCAACCCTGTGCTATGCAGGAACACACATCCAAGCATTCTCAACAGATGGCCATCCAGTCTCTGCTTAAAAACCTCCAAAGAAGGAGACTCAACCACACTCCGAGGCAGCATATTCCACCACTGGACAGCTCTGACCATCAGGAAGTTCTTCCTGAAGTTCAAGTGGAATTTCCTGCAGCTTAAATCCATTGCTCCTTGTCCTAGTCTCTGGAGCAGCGGAAAACAAGCCCACTCCCTCCTCAACATGACATCCCTTCAAATATTTAAACATGGCTATGATGTCCCCTCTTAACCTTCTCTTCTGCAGAATAAACATACCCAGCTCCCTAAGCTGTTTCTCATAGGGCATGACTTCCAGACCATTTTGGTCACTCTCCTATGGACATGTTCTAGCTTGTCAATATCCTTCTTGAATTGAGGTGCCTAGAACTGGACACAGTATTCCAAATGAGGTCTAACCAATGCAAAATACAGTGGTACCATTACCTCTCTCAATCTAGACACCATACTCCTATTGATACAACCAAGAATTGCTTTGGCTTTCTTGGCTGCTGCATCACACTGCTGACTCATGTTCAGTTTGAGATCTACTAAGACTCCTAGATCCCTTTCACATGTACTGCTATCCAGCCACGTGTCCCCCATCTTATATTTGTGCCTATGTTTTTTCTGCCTAAGTGTAGGACCTTACATTTCTCTCTGTTGAAATTCATTTTGTTAGCGTCGGCCCAGGTCTCCAATCTATAAATAAGGAAAAGAAGGAAAGTTCTTTTTCTCCATTAAATAGCTATGTTAATCTTTGGAGGGACATTTTGTGAGTGATAGAATGGTGAACTTCCTGAACACCTAAACACAAAAACTAGAATGAAAGCATATTGCTTCTTTGGGATTTGTTCTAAATCTTACTCAAAACAACAAGTAAAACAGCAATTGAAATGGATGCTGTCTCTGTACTTTCCTTTATATTTGCCGTTAAATGTGATTGTCTTTTACATTTGAAAGTAGGATAAATGAGAACAATGACCATGATCCTGCATCAAACACATAGCCACAATGTCTTAGGTATGTTATAACTCGCATCTGACTCATCTCAAAAGCCTGTCAACCACTCCAAATGATGGAGGTCTTCACTACTGCTGAATAGAGAGGTGCAGGATGACATGAGTAGTCCCACACACCAGTGAATGATGGTGCAAAAGACTTGTAGCAGGTTCCCACCTCTTTTTACCAGGCTGTGCACTCTCATTCCTTGATATGGTTTAATTGTTAAAATATTTAATTGATATGAAATACAAATTATCTCTTGCTCTGACTGGGAGTTTGCTGGCAAAGAGGAACTGACTGTACATGTGTATTGTAAAACTAGGTCAGATGAGACCTCTGGACATGGCTAGGTCATATTCAGGGAAACTCCAGAGATAATATGCTGGCAGATGTCCCTCAATGACTCAACCTTTAGAAACAACAGCACCCAAAACTGCTTCTATGGAGTGACTGATTGTCTTCCACCTTCTTCCTTTGTCCATTGAAACTCTCCTTTTGTCCTGTTACCTGCTCCACCATTAAGGAGCTATCATGATTCCCATCAGTCCTTTTTCACCTAATGCTAAAGCCATTAGCTTACTCAAGACCACATTTTCTACTCTGCCAGAGAGCCATTAGCACCTTCCCCCTCAGGGCAGAAAAAAGAGTATTTAAACCCTGACTCTGAGCCAGATAACTCATAGTATTTTTGGTGTACTGGTCATCACTCTGCCACTGTGATTCCCAATCTGACTCTGCCACTCTGATTCCCAGTTCCTTGGACCCTTGGTTTGAGGCACAGCACCTTGTCTCTTCACTTATGGAGAGGCAAATATCACCCACATTGCCTTAAACTCTTGCTATCCAAGTCTTTCCTCCCTTTTTCCTTCAGTTAGCTTTTGGAACTTGTGTCTGTGCAATTGTTACTCCTCCCCAAAAAAAGAAAACAAAAACAAACAAGCTTACTTTTCGATCATTGGCTGTTTTTTCCCTTGCATTAGTACCAGTATGCATAGGTGGAAAAGATCTTGTAATGTTATCCCACTCTCGCAGCCCTCCTCTTTCAGCTAATATTCCCCACTGTTTCACGGAGGCACTGGCATTGCAGGTCACCCACATTTTGAGGTAACATTCTGCTCCCCAAAACTTTATTACTTGATGAAAGGGGGCTGATCATGTGATCCTGCAGTTCCCTGCTTGTTGGCAATGCAGATGTTTGTTACTTGGGACAGCACACTGGCTTTTAAGATGGGTTTCAGGTTCATTTGCAAGTCATGACAATATGGATACAATTCTAAGTAGGAATATGAAGCAGTTATAGTGATTTAAGTCTAGCTGTGGACATCACAACTGATTAACAGGATGCCAGCTGATATATATAACTACATAATAAGTAAACAAATATTATCCTACTCAGATTTTCAAGTGACAGACAGAAAGACTGAAGCATAGTGCTTTATCCAAAAACATATATATCGTTTCACAGACAAACAGTGAAACACCTCTAAAACTCCATGTTGACAGTATCTCATCTGTCACTATCTAAACCAGTTTTTTGTGCTATAATAAATAAGTCCTTGAGAATAATAGCATTTATGAAAGTGACAACCAGGAGGAAAAAAGGCCTCTGGATATCTAATGTGTGCAATCTATGCTGTTCCATAAAGTACAATTTTAGATGTCACTGATTATTTAGGCAATAAGACACACTGAGTAAAAGTGCACCCAAGCAATTATTGCATAGCTTGGGTGGTTTTGTCAAACCTGATGCCTAAGGTAGAGAACAGATGCTCAAATCACCCCAGGAAAGCAAGAGCCTGCAGCCTGAATATTGTTGAAATGAGATGGAAATAATAAAGGGAAGAAGTCTGTCTGCACATTCGTTTATTGGCTGGAATTGACAGGAGTTTGACAGGCTGACTGACAACCCCAGCAGAAAACTTCATTTGTGTCAAGTTCTAAGGCTGCCACATAATTGAAAAGGCAACCTGCTGTGTTAAACACAAATTTCACCCCCAGCTCACCCATGCTTTTCCTACCCAGAAATATCAACCCATACTTGGATGTTTTGTTGTTGTTGTTGTTTTGAATTTGCAATATTTGTAGGGAGACACTTATAGCTACAGTTGGCCCTCTATGTTCACTAGCGCTGGAGCCCAGAACCACCAAAAAAGTGGAGAGAAAAAAGCAACCATCAAAACGTGTATGTCTGTGGGAATGGGACCAAGGCATAGTGGGAGAATGGGTACTCAGTCCAAACCAGGTCAGGGAAAGGAGAGAGAAAGGGGGTGAGTTGGCATGGTGGCTCTTTGCTTCCTCTCTCTCAATCATCTCCTTCCTTGGGTGTGTGTGGGACTTTAGGAGACGGCTTGTGGTGCTGAGAAATCAGGCTTTGAGTTGTCCTTAGTTGGAGAAGCAGTGGCTAGTGGAGGAGAAAGAGAACCAGAGGTGGATTTTTAAAGGGCTGCACAGCGTGATTACAGATATTGAGAGAAAAGGTTCCCCCAGAAAAGAAACACTTGAGATGAGGGGCAGGGGTTGAAGAAACTTACAAATAATCAAAACCATAAAAGTGAAACTTGCAAATGTGGAGGGCTGACTTCGTATATATGCGTGTATACACACACACACACACACACACACCTCTCCCAACAAATATATTTAGAACTAGATCTAGACCTAAATTTATAGACAGATATACATATATACAAAATCAGAATATAGAGGTAGTCAATAGATAGATAGATAGATAGATAGATAGATAGATAGATAGATATCATCAGAGTATACTCATGGGACATATCTAGAGGTAGTCAAGACAGAGAGAGAGAGAAAGATCATCAGAATATACTCATGGGACATATGTAGAGGAACTGTGGAAGCATTGTCAATAGATACCCATCCAAAGGCTGGAGAATACAGATCTGCACAAGCAGAGTGGACACAACTCATTGGGAATGATGATAATGGTCAGTAAGGTAGAAGCTAGTAGGAAAAGAGAAAGACTGCATTACAGATGTATTGACTCTGTCAAATAAGTCAAGTCCTTGAGTTTGAAAGTCCTGAACAGGGTTGTTGCTGTTGACTGGGACTCTTAAAGGCCTCCCATTGACAGGGTCACTGTGTGTCAAATGCAGCTTAAAGGCAAACAACAACAACAGGAAAATATGTGGAGCAGCAAGCCATGTGTGAAGTTCAAGGGTCAAAAGGATAATAGAACTAAATGTCACAATGTGGAATAGATATGAATATTCAGTCATCTCACTCAGGATATTCTTTTCCATTCCTTTCTTATTTTTTTTTCCTGTTTCTCCCTCCCAGTATACATACAATTCTGTGGACACTCACCAGGCTGTTTGGGTCAACCCTCTCCCATTTCCCTCCACCCTTTATTATATATCTTTTTTCTGCCTCTGTAAACCTTGAAGTTCACACAAGCCAAAAAAGAATTAAAAATGGATGCTGTCAACCATAGCAACTTCAGAAGCACCAAGAAGCCATCCATGCTCCATTCCTGCCCCATTCATTTGCTGCAGTGTTGTTGCTAACTTTGTACCATAAGAGAAAAAGATGAAGAAGTTGGAGGAGGCATTTTTGTTGCTTCCACTGGTCCACCCCCAACATGGAGTAGCAGAAGCAAAGGCTTCCATAAGCCACACTGTTCTGGATGGATGGAAATGGCAGAGATATTGGGACTTACCATCAACAGTGAAGAGGGGATGACACCTACCCTGGGCTACCTGTTTCACTTCAATCAATTACCACCTATCCATAATAGAAGAGGCATCTCTCTTCTACTGCATTGCTCCCACAGTCATTCTAATTTCCTACAGTAATCCTGGACCCTACTCTTACATTCACAAAATACATTGGTGGCATCATCTCTATATGCCATAGCCAGGGATTTACAACAACTTAGAGAGAAAGAAAGAGGCTGAAATCAGCCCTGCTGGGCACTTCCGAACCATGTCAGGTACAATGACAGCCATATTAGGATTTTATCACCTTACAAGTCAGTGTTGAAACAGGTTCCAAAAAAGGATGAAAACTCCTGACAAAAGATGCATATGGAAGTTAGACACTAATTTAAATGTTGTGGTTTACACACAATATGAGTGTAAAAGCTCTTCTGGATCAAAGCAAAGATTTATGTTGACACAGCAGTTAGCAAGAAGCACACAGGAAGCACATAAGCAGGACATGAACAGCATCAACACTGACACATAGTTGTTGTTGTTGTGTAACTTCAAGTCATTTCCAACTTATGATAATCATAAAGTGAACATATCATTAGGATTTTCTGGAGATGGGAGTGTGTGATGTACCCAAGGTCACCCAGCGGGTTTCATAGCTGAGCAAGAAATCAAACCCTGGTCTCCAGGGGTGTCATCCAAAGCTCAAACCACTAGACCACATTGGCTATCACTGACACATGGGGACACATTGCATTTGATATTCCAGCCATGGTGCTAGTAAGATTTATAGATCAAGGCCTGTGGTTATTGATAGCCGTATCCTGTATAACATTATCTATCTCCTCCTTAAACCTATCTAAATCTGTGGCTAATGCTACATCTAGTACTTCTAGTACTATATGTACCATATGATTAAGTATTCCTGCCATTATGTCCTGAATCTTCTAGCATCAACTTCTAGCGGATGACACAAAATTTGACTGTTGTAAGATGATCTATTTTCTCCACACCATAAATAATTCCATAAACCTCCAACCTCATACTTACTTTTTTGTCCCCACTAAATAGTAACAAACAATGTAATGCCTTCTTATAGCCAGCTGTTCTAGCCTTTTCATCGTTTTGGTAGCCAGTTTCTGCACAGAATGTAGTATAGAGTAAGAATCCAATTTTCCCCCCAAAATAACTTATAATTAAACTACTGGTTCTGGCTATTACTAACATTCAGTGCTTGACTCTCGGTACATTTTGTCACTGCATGGGAAATCTGCAAAGTATAAGCATGATGAACAAACATCAGCACGATATTATGCATACCAGTGAAGCATTACACAGTTTTACTTCAGGAAATTAGTGTTTGGATTACATGTTTGAAGTGCTGAAGTTTATATCCCTTATAAAATTTTAATCCCAGCTAGGTTAAAACTTTCTTAATATGCACACAAACACCTGATCTTTATTTTTGCTGTAGCTTTCATTTCTTGCTGTAATAAAAATGCCATCTGAATACTATAAACGTTCATTTTACATCAGCTGTAGCCATTCCAAAAAGCGAGTCACATTCCCTCCTGTAAATCACTTATCATGAGGGATATGATATACTTTCACCTATTTCACTCTGTGGAGCAAAAGTGGTAGTAGTTCTTCCAAAACACTTAAAGTACAATCCTGCATACATGTGTTTATATATTCAAAACACATTCAGGTGTTCTTGGTGACAATTATAGAGCCCCAAGCAACTTGGAATTTTAGTTCCAGGGATCCTTCAGCCCAGACACTAAAATCTCCAAGAGAGGTCTTGTGTTGTGTCCCATCAGTGCAAGCAATATATTCTATAGAGATTAGAGACAGTTTTTTTCCCCTGCTGTGATGTTCTGGTCATGAAATCCCATCCCTTTGGAGTCCATTGCTGACCCTGACTTCATTTTGGTGGCAGATTTAAAACATGGCTTTTCATCAAAGTTATGGAATGCTGTTCTAATGTTATACCCTCCAATTGTCCTGATTTGACAGGGACAGTCAAATTAATCTCTATTAATCCTTTGTCATCCCACTTTTTCAGCTACTTTTAAAATGTCCCAGTTTCTCTCTTCCCCTCCCACATCCCCTTTTTGTCCTCAGCTCACTCCAATTGTTGCAAACTGAGTTCAAAGTCTAAAAGTCGTTGGCACACAATTAACCCAGCAGGAAGAGGAGGTAGGATGGAGCATAAATTTGCCTTTCCCAATAAGGCTCAGCCAAAAGCAGACTTCTGGAGTCTCTTCTAGCTTCTTTGTTTTTCCTCACTAGTAATTTTTACTGTCCTGACCATACTCTGAAGTTGCTTGGCCACATGAGCCCTGGTTTTCATCCATGAAATGTTGGCAGGTATGCAGGATATGCTTTGTGCACTGTTTTGGACTGTTTTGGACTCTTTTCAAATTGTTTTAGACACTTTTTTAAAAATAGCTGTATACATAAAGCAGAATTCAGGTCAAATATTGTAGCTGTCGTAATCCAGATCCTTGTTTTACAATTCCATGTACTGATCATATCAAAATTCCCCAAGATTTTGAAAAAAAGGCTACTGTATGGAGTAGAAATTTTATCTATTACTTTTGACTAAGAATTCGATCTCTTGCTGGACTTAAGCTAAAGTACTACAGACTAAGGATTACTATACCCTGTGTGATAATAAATAAACGAAATATAATGTTAATACTCATCAAATTCCTATGTGGAGCTGAAAATTCCAAATAGTCAACCAATATACAAGGATTTAGATCAGTGGAGCACAGAACAAAAACATTTTAGTATTATTGTTTGAAAATAGAAACAATAGACAGAATAGTTCTAATGATGATTTTATTTCACGATTTCATGGGATCACTTTCTTTCAATTTTGGGTAGTTATTAAAAAAAATATTTTAAAAGTTCCACTGTATGTATATTGGGACTGGGAACTAAAAATTCTACGCAATGCTTTGTCTGAAATTTGAACACCTTCCAGAACTTTGATTGTATAATGTGGACAGTGATTTTTATGGGCAAATGTAAGGGCACTTAAAATTAGATGAGCTATTTCAAAGACAGCTTTCCAAAGAAAATCACTAAGTTATGCAGCACCTCACTCAAAGTTAAAAAGTCGATGTTCATAATTTGGAATGAAAGATGGTTTTTTATAACTCTTCTCCCAATTGAAAGACTAATCTATCACTCATCAAACACAATGGAAATACCAAGCCATGCATTTGAAAAGCTGATTTAATTGCTTGCAGAACTGAACCAAGCATGGCCAATCATGTCTTGTGGGTTTCTTTGTTAATGTCATGGCTTTTTTTAAAAAAAAAGAAAAGGAAAAGGAAAAAAAGCAAGAGCAATGCTTTTCAAAGTGACCTCCAAAGAAGTTCCTTTCTAATATCTTATGGGTGTGCATCATTGATATCCAATGAATAACTACATACATCACATGTTCTCCTGCCAACCAGCATTAGGGTTAGCATTAGGGTCACGGTTTGAGTTAGTGATAGAATTTAATGTACACTTCATATATTTTTCCAAAACCACTGAAGTTTCTAGTGTACCCTCAAATGGATCCAGCCTACTGCCAATTGCTTGGCTCTGATGCCACTGGGGTGATAAATCTGTTCCAGGCTTTTGTCTGAAGTGTAAAGGAATGTTCTTAGGGTGGCCAGCAGTGCATTTCCACAGTTAAAGCTTATGTGCCAGCCACTGTTATCCTAAAAGGTGGGGGACTTTGAGGTCTACCTGCAATACCAGTGTCTCCTTAGAAACTGGGGAATTATAGCTCAAAGGAGGCCTGAGAGAGGAGGGTAGCGGCAGGATCTTTTCACCTGTATATATCAGTATTAAAGGAGTATTTTATTTTGAAATTTGCAAACACACAAGAAATCAGACACTCTCAAGAAGCACACAAGGTTATCAGAAAATGAAAAGAAAGACTAGATAGAAAGAAACTGGGTGGAAAGGTTGATAGTTAGCTATCCTGAAGTGGAAGGTTGAAGCGGAGTGGCCCAGCAGCAAGTCTGAGGGTAGCACAGAGGAATAAAGATTTGGGCACCCTGTTGAAAGTTGAAAATACTACAACTTACTGGGGTTGGAGCTAGGGGTTTTATATCTTATTTCCTACCCTGAAGGACAAAGCTGTAATGGCTTCCCCATGAACTTGATAAAGGAGTCCAGAATGGGCTGATTGCCTTAACTTTAGGTGACAAAATGTTGGTGGGTATCCTGACAATCTCTTGATATTTTGGTCAGGTAGTGTGAATGTGAAGGGTATCTGTAGGATGTGCTCACAGTCGGATCCTGATTGTTTCACCTGGGCAGTTTCACCTTCTGCTGTTCATCCCAAGCCCAGCGCTGGGCTTTCCATCTCTGAATTTATGACTTCGCCATGCTGATATCATCCTGACCAGGTTACGTGCACGCAGTCAGTTCTTCTCCAAACATGCTTTTGTCCATAAATATATCTAATTTATGAAAAATAGCACAGCTCTCAAAGTGGGAGTGTTAGGTAAGGTAACACTACACCCACACCTAGGCCCTTTCCGCACGGGCCTTTTCTCGCGTGACAGCCCCGTGAGCCTCGCGGGAGTGGGAGCGTCGCTCCGCACGACGCACTCCCACTTCCGCCGGGCTCACGGGGCTGAAGCGGCGCGAGCGCGGGTTTTTTGATTTTTGCGTTGAAGCGAAAATCACCCCACGCTCACGCAATGCTCCCGGCGCCCACCCGCACTTACCTTTCATGCGGAGCCTCCGGGAGCCGGCCGGATCGCGCTTCCTTCCCTCCGCCCCTGCGGAAGGAAGGGGCAGGGTGGGGAGCTAGCGCGACGGACGTGACGCCCACTTCGCGCACGCGCGTGGGGGGACGTGACGCCGACCGCTTCGCGCACGGGGGGGAATCCGGTGCGACGCTGCCCGCTTTGCACGGGGGAGGGCGGCTTGCGCGGCAAGCCTCCTTCGGTGCCGCTTCCCTGCTCGTTCCTTCACCTGCGGAAGGAAGGAGGGAGGAAGCGGCAGCCGCCTGGAGGAGCCTTCTTGCGCTTGCCGGCCTCCCCCAGTTGCGCTAGAAGCCTCAGTGCGAAAAGGGCCCTAGAGATGTCTGGCCTAGTTTCAATGACACGTGTTTTAGTTACACCCCATCTGAAATACTGTAACACACATTATAAGAGTCTGTATTTGAAGAGTGTTCAAAAACTTTGTCTGGTTCAGAGAGCCGCAGCCACACTAAACAACCTATTTTTGCTCAGAAAATGTGTAGATTTCTAAGGCTTACAGATGCACAGAAACAGTTTTTTTTCCTTCAGAGAAATTGCTGTGGTTTGAGACTTCTCCACAAAATTCCCACCTTTTTTTGGTATAGAAAATAGCATTTCCTGTACTTTCTTTTCTCTCTCTCTTTTTTCAATAAGAATCCATGTGTGAATTTTATTCAGATTAAGTTTCAATCTGTAAAGATTCTCATTGGTACAGAATTCTAGTCACTGGGGTTTTCCAACACTTGAGAAAAACATTTGCAACATTTTAAAAATATTTTTGAATATCCTTTCCATCTGTACCTGCTACTGATCAGGTCAACAACAAGGAAACCCTATTGAAACAGAAGAACTGCTGTCACCTTGAGAATAACTAAGCTCACAAACTGAGGGCTTGACTTCCACATAGGTGTAAAAGAAAGAGAGATGCTAAAGAGATCTGACTTTTTATATACATAAGAAGCCTAGGTTAAGAGGAAACCTTTTTAACAGCAACCGACTGATAGACAACATTACATTTATTTATTTAATATCCTGCCTTTCTTCTTCTACAGGATCCAAGTTGTCTCAGTATATATTGTCCTTGCTGTGTACCTAGGCAGTTAATTACCTCTATATGCTAACTAACCCTTACAGTTGCACCTATTGGAGACTTAAAAGCTGCAAGGATAGTTTAACTTACAGGTTGCTTCCTTGTCACTGTAATTTCAACAGTGCACTCTTGAAGCACAGTGAAGGGTTCTTTAATTAGGATCTCCTCTAACAAAAAGTCAATTGAGAAGGTAGCCTTTATCAGTACAGATGCAACCATCTAGGTAGTTGGCTTAAACAGTGATGCACACTGTGGCAAAGTGTTGTTATGTGCCTTCAAGTCCACTGTGAAACTCTGTTTTGGGGAGTTCCCATTGCCTTCATACAAAGATGAAAGAGTATGATTTGTCCAAGGCCACCCAGCAGGTTTCCGTGGCTTAGTGTAGATTTGAACCCTGGTCTCCTAGAGTTTTAATCCAACATTGATGCCACTGCAGCATGCTGAGTCTGTTGTGGTATATTATTGTTGTTGTGTGCTTCAAGTCATTTCTGACTTATGACAACCTTAAAGTGAACCTATCATGGGTTTTCTGGGACCTGTGATACACCTAAGGTCACCCAGTGGGTTTCCATTGCTGAGTGAAGAATCAAACCCTGGTCGCCAGGGTCATAGCTCAATGCTCAAACCATTACACCAAATTACCACTTCATAAACAGTTGTCTGCATTTTCCAATCACTTAACAAACGTGCATCATCAATGCACTGCTTCTGCTTAGGCAATTTTGTTTCTCCCTCTGAGACACAAGCACTGTGAGACTGTTGGGGGTTCCTACTATCAACTGAAGATCCATCTGTTTATCCAGGTATTTTCTTCTTCATATTCATAATTTTTGATTTTGTTAACAATGTTAACAATGTAACTCAAGAGAAAACTCTGGTTTTCCATTAGTAGTTTGACGAATTATATTGATTCTGTTGTTTTATCTGTTCAGCTACTGTTTTGTTGTATGTATTTTTATTGTGAGCCACTTTTTGATTTCTTAGACTAAAAAGCGGTATACAAATGTTGTAAATAATAAATAAGTCTAGAGTGCAGCTTGGCTCACTAGGAGCTGCCCCAGCCACTCCCACTTGAACACTCAGCTGCTTTAGCTAAGACAGGTAGCAAACACTCTTCAGATGCTCTAACTGAAAGATATCCAAGCAACTCTGGGGTCTGTATCTAATTTTCTGGAAACTTGGAACTGGATCTTTACTATTCTTCTTCCCCTCCATGTGATTTGCTTTTCTTGGCTACAGATTAATTCCTTGGCTTCTTGACCTCTGGACTGCTAATTACCCATATGACTTCTCCTTCTCCTCAAGTGAATTGACACAAAACAAAAACTATAAGTAGATGTCCTCAACAATTACTAATGAGAGCTATAAAAGAAATAGAAAAAGGGTCTTCGTTCAATTGTATGTATTAAGAGAAGCCTTTTTTTTTTTTTAAATCAGTTCCATTCCAAGTATTTTTAATTGTCCTGGGAGGTTTTTTCTCGATTGTTCTCTTTTATATCATTTCACTCAATGTCAATATCAAAAACACTCCATGTTTTTAACCTGTTTTTAGCTACCAGAAACCAGTGCTTTAATTTTGTTAAATTATCTGAAGACTGTTTATATCATTTAAGGCAAACACTTGTACAAAAATAACAACAGAAGCCCTGAAAGAAAAAAAAAGGGTTATAACTGTAGCTTACTGATGCATCTCAAAACCACTTAATCTCATTAAGTACCCAGTTATCTTACATTTCCCTGTAAGAAACCAGTGTTGTGGCACTTCTGTTGCTAAACCATGTCTGAATCAAAGGCAGACTGCTGAGCTGTGTATCTTGGGCATTTAGGCAGAAAGCAGGGATTGGATTTAGTTTTTCTTCTGAAGAAGAGCAAAGGGGTAGAGGGAACAGACCCCAGGCCTAAAAAGAGCTTAGTTTTACTGTAGTTTACCTCTCAAGTTGACACAATAAAGCAAATGCTCTGTAGACTGGAGAGGCATCTAATAGAATTGCAAAAGAGGCAGCTTAATATTAAAACAAGTTCACTCACCTTACTTCACTCAAGGGGCTAGAAGTCCAGAATCCATTTTAACAGCATTTAATTTTTTAAAAAACAAATACGTTCATTTGTGGCTATATTTCTTCCAAAGATGAGCACAGCCGTTGACTTCAGTAAAAGCTGAGCAAAGTTGTTATGTCCTGCAGCAGTGGTACAGAGGAGAGAGAATACAGGGCAATACAGTGCTCTCTCCCCCACCCCCATCTCTTTCTTTCTCTCTCTTAGAGACTAGGTTAAATGTTTGGATAGAAAGTATATTCGTAATTATTCATTCCCAGGTCAAAAACAGATGTCCCAACAATGCAAAATGGTGTCGGAAAGAATAACAGCAACCACTGTACACGATGGAAGCATCTGGATGGAGCCCTGGTGGCGCAGTGGTTAAATGCCAGGACTGCAAGCCACAAGGTTGTGAGTTCTATCCTGCCGGGCTCCAAGGCTGACTCAGCCTTCCATCCTTTCGCAGGTCGGTAAAATGAGTACCCAGCTTGTTGGGGGCATGTGTAGAAATGTTTCAAAATACATGCTATTTGTAAGTTGTTCGCCGCCTTGATCCATATGGAGAGGCGGGATACAAATAAATAAATAAATAAAAATCTCAAGCATATAAACTCATAGTAAACAAGACCAAAGGGAAAGAATAAGTATTACCCAAATAATAGAAACAGTACAATATATTTCAAAAAAAGTCAATACCAACAGTCTGTGTACATAAGAAGTTTTAAAAAAGGGCAAATAACTATAAAAATGCAGGCCTGAATGGAACTTGAGTAACTCACAGAAGGTATTACCAACTACCCCAAACCTAACATGTTGACCACAACTACATCCAAACCTAACATGTTGGAATAATTCACAGAAAGAAATAAGGTCCATATGGAGTGAAATTTTGAATGTACAGTCCTCCCTGAACATTCGTGGGTTTGACCTTCATGAATTTGATTATTCACAAGGCACATGCTTTCCATCTCCCCCATTCTCCCCCCCCTTGCCTTGTATTCCTCACCATAGGCTTGCAAGGCTTATATTTAAAATGAACATTTTTTTCTCTTTGGGTGAGCAAACTCCTTCTCCCTGCTGCTGGGGGCATAGCCTCTCTGCCACATGCAGAGGCATACAAATAGAGGGGCAATGAGGGTAGTCTGACTCAGGCGGCAATTTTTGGGGAACACCCTGTGTGATGTGGCCACACCCCCATGTGACATGGCCACACCCCCTCGTGTGATGCAGCCACATCCCTGCCCCTCCATCCTCCTCATCTGAGCCCCCTAACCGCACTCCAAGCTATGAAGCTGGCAACATGGCTACACATTCTGCTGTGTAATGGCTGCTGATTGGTCAGGTGCTCTCTTTGTTCCTACCCCTCCCCTCCCCTCTGAGAGGAATCTCCTTTGTCAAGATGGTGACCAAAGTAGTTAGAATGCCAGAACTCAGCATTCTATACCTCTCCATCTGAGAGGAAAGTGCCAGTAAGGCATTTATTTTGTATTTTTCTTCCCCCTGGGAATGCCAGAGCCAAATGGGAAGGGGAAGCTCCAGAAGGGAATGGGAATGGGATTGGGGGAGGGGAATTATTCACATTTTTGTCACTTTCACAAAGGTTCTACATCCTAAACTCTCATGAATGTGCAGGGGCCACTGTAGATGCACCATGCTTTACAATCTTTACCTTTACTTTACCTCACCCTGCACCACACTTTACCATCTTTGCCTGACGAAGCAGCCTGTGTGTTCTGAAAACTAGAATGGTGTATTTTGTTGCCTTTTGGTTGACCTAATGGAGATATCATGTTACTACCATTTTCTAGCCCGGGCTTGTGGGATGTCAGATATCATTTTGATATAAATAATTTGGCTTTCTTCTACCATCCCTCTCCATTTATCTACAAGGTCCACCGGACAAACTCAAAGTCAGGCTCAGCTCCTAATTGCTGCAATATTCCAAACAATATAGGCAAGTCAGAAACAGCCGTCTCGTCACTTTAGGAGACCTCAAAGGCAAGCACGCTATTATGTATGCACGCAACTTACAAAGAACTCCCTGCCTCGAGCAGGCAGCTTGATTATGAGAACCCTCTACTGTCAAGCACTGTGCATTTGCATACTGGCTATTCTATTGTCAATTCGGACCTAACTCAATCATGCTAAATTCTGACCTTTCAGAGGCTTTGTCTCCAGCCCTAAACTCATTGTTTTCCCCTAAGTACGGACTACCCTACAGTTATATTTTCCCTATAAAAACCCCTGATTTTGAGAGCTTCTTTGGATCTCTCCGGATTTCCATCCCGTCTTGCCACTGCTCTGCTTGGTGAGCCTTCCCCCAGTCCCACATACTGAGACTATGCACGTTTGAACTTTCGCAGTGATCTACCCGGGCTTCAGGACAGGCGTAGTATCACCCAAATCAACAATCCCTCTCAAAAATCTCTCTATACCACTCCACCCTTTATTTCAATAGTTATCTGTGTGAGTGTGCTGCATACACCATTTGATTGCATTTTAATAAAGATCACATTTATTATTTCAATCCTGTTTGCTCCTTGACTCAGTCTGACCCCGTAGACATTGGTAAAAGATTCCGCTGCATTGCCCTGCCTCTCGCATTGCTAGCTTGTGCTCTTTGACTAATTTCCCCAACTTATTTAATTGTGAACGCATTTAGGTGTCCCTCACAAGACCCCCAGTAAACAGGGTAACAATCACTGCTACCTGGATTTTGGATTTTGTTGTTTTCAATACTTTGAGACACCTCATCAAACATATTGTTCTCTATATTTTCCCTATGCTCCAAGAATATAAAGATCAGTACCTTTTTGTCAACAAGAGCAGCAACAATTTTTTTTCACAAAAATATTTTCTGTAAAAGTTGTATTTTGTGCAAAAGTATGCTTTTCACACAAAAATAATTTATGAATTCTTTTTTTAGCCAAATAAGTGCCCAGATGGGAAAAAGCTCTGAAATATAAAAAGGAAATAAGCCAAAAACTGATATTCATACAAGTGAACCAGAATAATTCACACATTTTAAGATTGGAAAACCATCAGCTCTCTTTGTGTAGCATGTTATTACTGCTTTCTCTGATTTTTAGCTGGGGCTATGTCATCCTCAAGAAAGTCAAAAAGAGGCAAAATGTAGGATGCTTTAAAATCTTGGCAGAGGCAGGTATGTGATGTCAACAAACTCTGAAGCTATGCTGCCCAGTCTTTGAAACAGGACATGTGTAATCCCCCTAAAGATCAAGATAAAGGTCTGGGAAGTTCTCCAATACTGGCTGAGAAAGATGTTCCATTCTGGAAATGGAAAAGATGCCTTCTTAAGAATGATAACCCACTGAGAAACAGCTCAAGACCTGTGCAGAATGTCTATCAAAGTTTGGGCAGCTCTCTTAGGCCATTTCCACACTACTCTGTTATAGTGCTATTATTCCACTTTCCTGTGGAATTCTGGAGTTTGTAGTTTACTGAGGTCAAAGAACTCTCTGGTTGAGAATTCTAAATGTCCCTCCCTAGACTGCAAACCTCAGGATTCCATAGGATGTTGAAAGTGGAATAATAGCATTATAACAATGTAGTGTGGAAATGACCTCAGACACATCCCCATAGAGCTTTCCCAGTTGCTATTCAACTCCATGATGATATTTAAATTTCAAACATTTGGTGTTGGTAGACATTGACTAGAGAAGGAAATCCGCAAATAAATCTGGGAAATGAGAATAATAGGACTTGGAAGGACAGGTATGAAGGAACTAGGTAAGATTGTCAAGTGTAAACTTATATCAGGAGATATCAAGGTGCAAATCATCCATGCTGTAATATTTCTGATTTTTACATATCATTGTGAAACTTAGACATTCAAGAAGGATGATAAGAAGGAAACTGACACATTTGAAATGCAGTGCAGTGGGGAAGTTCTACAGATACTATGAGCTTCCAAAAACACCTCTGCCACCCCCAAAGTCTCTAAGAGCACATCAAGCCTGAACTCTCCCTAGAAACCAAAATAAGGGGTGGTTGATTCTGCTTTTTCTATTCTTTCTTTCTATTCTGTACTGCCCTATGAAAACATGAGTTTATATAAATGAAAGCTCATGCTAAAATAAAATCTAGTTAGTCTTAAAGGTGCTGCTACCTACTCCTTTCCTCCTGTCCATTCCTTCCTCCTTTCTATTCTGCCTAGAAGGAAATGCAAAGCAAATGAGGAGCAAAAAATTATAGCAGATAGGACATAAGAGGGCTATTTAGGACATATTTCCCAAAGACAGCTCCACTTCCCCCAAATTCTGGAACATGCACTACCTTCTGGTAGGCTGTGTCCCTAAGTAAGTAAATATAGGCCATTTTCGCATGGGGTAATTAAAACGGTGCAGTGCGTCCTCCACGGAGGACATCTGCACCTTGGAGTGGACTGGGTTTGCACTACTTACTGGAGATCCACACCTCAGTCTGCTCTGAAACGACCCCACGTGGTCCTCCAGCATGTTTCGAAAGACCGGAAAAACCAGGTCTTTCAAAGTGATGGAGCACGCCACTGCGTGCCTGCTCCCCTTTGCAGATTTTCAGGCTTGCACCAGTGCAAACCTGCAATCTGTGGGAAAGGGCTTTAGGCATGGCGAGCTTCAGCAGTTGGTTGGGAGCCATGACCAACTGGAAGCCGCCAGTTTGGAAGCCGGAGCAGTGCAGATCTAGACCATGTAGTGCTCCGATTAACCCCGGACCGGACCGAGGAGCCAGAAGATCTGGTGTGTAATGACACGGAGCAATTCCCTCACCTTGTGTGGAAATGGCCATAGCTGACTCATTCCATATAGCTGTCTACATAAATATGTGCTAGAAGGTAAGGTTGTAAACAAAGCAACAACAAAAATGATGGGCATAAGGACAAGTCAATGTTAATGTATTTATCAGACAAAATACCTTTCATGAAACCTTCACACTTGGTAACAATGTTATCAATTAGCAGAGAGCACTGATTAAGTAGATCAATACAATTTGTGTTTAACTAATCAGATTCATGTTCTGATAAAGACACACTTCTGATCTTGACTTTCTCAGAAGGTCTATCTATTTTCTGAGAAGAAGCTGGATGCGGAGTTCTTTTTGCACAGTAAACTGGGCTGAAGTGAGTAAATAAATGCCCCAAAACATTTGGATCCGTTTAATTCTGAGGTGATTATTTCAATCAGTATATAAATCAACTGAAAATGCAAATCCCTTAGTGATAGGGTCCTTCTTTAATCTTGTCAAGTTCAAACTAGCCTTAGCATTTCAAAGAGTTTAGATTCTGGTGGTTCAGGTCAGGAGTGAGTATCATGTGGTCCTCAAGATGTTGCTGCATTGCAGCTCCCAGCATCCCTCACCACTGAAAGCATAGGCTAGATGTGCTAGGAGTTGGAAGATAACCTCCATTTAGAGTGCCACAAGATTCCTACACTTTGTCTAGTGAATGGAAGCAAAAATATTCAAAAAAAAAAAAAGTGAAAGGTGAGATAGCTGTGTTAGTCTCCTGAAGCAAAAGCAAGGAAGTCTTGTGGTACCTCAAAAGATGAATGAATTTAATTTGGTACAAGGTCTTCTGAACTCTGGCACATGTCTTCAGATGTATAGAGTCCAGCGTCCATTTGTAGCTTTATGGACGTGCTAGGTTTGAGATGGAGGTGTGGGAATGAACATGAAGGTACCATCAAGTGGAGATCCCATGGTGTAGGGGTGGGGGGTAAGGGCGGTATGTCCTGGGCAGCACTTTTTTGGGGGGTGCCACCACCCCTTGCCTACCCCTGCATACCATCACCCCACTTATGCACCCCTGCCCCTACTCCACTCGTGCCAAGCTATTCTACTGTGAAGATCTTAACAGTGTTCATTTAGCATCATTGAGAAGTGATGAATACAGCTTAGATCATTGTTGCCATCATCATCATCATTATCATTGTTCTCTTCATCACAGATTTATATATATATTTATATCCCTCTTTTCCCCCAATTTGGAACTCATGGAGGCTTAGAAGAGAGGAAGCAAACTTAGGTAAAAATTCAAAAGCTAAAAAACAAACTATCAAAAAATTAAAACTAGTTAATAATGTAAGCCATTAAACAATTAGAAATAAAAGTTCAGCATATTATACAAAGATTGTTTCCACCGCAAGGTGGAAAATCATTTCTCTAAGGCCTGTCAGAATTAAAAGGCCTGTCTGTTGAAAGATAGCAAGATATGTCAGTCTAACCTCTCCAGGAAGGGACTATAGAGATATGTGGATGAGGATTCTTAATCCAGTAGTGTCCAAGTTGTTACAAAGAAAGTCATTTGTAATTTTTAAACCTTTCTTTCTAACCATTTAATTGTACCCAATCCTAAAATTTCTAAGAAATACTGACGACTAGGTAAAATACAAATGCATTTTGCTGGAATAGGGAAATGATAAGGGCAGTGGGCATGCTAAGTGCCCTTCTCACGGAGCAGAGTTAAACCAGCCTCCTGGTTTTCTAAGGATTTGGTAGCAATGAAACCAGTGAGATGGAGATTAAAGTGACACAGGCAGAAAACTCAGAGCTAGTCAGACTGAAAACAGGCTAAAATCTATTTGAAGGCCTATGGTAGGGCAATAAGGAATTGCAAAAAAAGCCTCCCCCCTTAACACCATTGCATCCTCAAAGAACCATTCAGCAAAGCTGTTTTGAGCAGCAGGGATTTGTTACTATCTGGCTCTAAGGAGAATTTAAGCCACTCAACAGTCTGCTGTGAGAAATTTTCCTACTACTTGGTAGATAAAATGTATTTATGTACTGATATCTGTTCCAGTCTTTGTTTTGTGTCTCTTTTACTTTGGAATAAAAAGATTTAAAACTAAAATTACTCGAATTTGCTCTGATGCGGATGCCAGTATGTGTAAATCTGGCCCCTGCTTATCCAGTGTTGATGGATACTTTTCCATCTGTGAAGCCTGAGGATGTGGACAGAACTCTTGAAGAGGTGATAGCTACCACATGTGTACTAGACTCTTGCCCTTTCTGGCTAATTAAACAGGCCAGTGGGACAGTGGCTCAGACCCTTTCCGCAACTTACCTTTTCTTGGTGCTGGGGTGCGGGGATCACACAAGCAGCCTCTTGTGACAGGCTCTCGCATCCCTGCTGCTTTGGCTTTGCAGCTGCTGCCTGCAGATTGGCAGGCAGGATGAGGACTCCTGCCTCTTCCTTCCGCAGCACAGCCAGGCATTTTCCCAGGCTGAGCTGGGGGAGGAAGTCTGAGCGCTAAGGCTCCAGAGGCTCTGCACACATGGTAAGTGAGCGTGGGGCCCTGGAGCAATGTGCGATTGCACACTATTTTTGGCTACAAGCTGAAAATGAAATAGTGCATGATTGGCACCTGCTGGCCCCGGCAGCATTGCGTGATTGCGAGGATGTCATCTGAAATGCTCCTCACAATTGCGTGATGCTCCGGAGGCCCTTTCGCATGGCAAATGGAGAAGATGAATGATTAATGCCTCTTTACAACAAGACAGGGTCCCAACCTGCCTGAAGGAGGCTGTTATAAGACCTCTTCTGGGGTGGAGACTATCCCCGGATCCTACTATACTGGCTAACTATAGGCTCATCTCCAACATCCCATTCTTGGACACACTATGGGAATACGTGGTGGCTTCACAAATTCAGGGATTCCTGGATTAGACCAATTATCTAAATCCATTTCATTCTTATTTCAGGCTTGATTATGGGATGCAAGCAGCTTTGGTCACCTTGATGGATGACTTACACCAGGAACTAGACAGAGGGAATGTGTTCCTGCTACTTCTGGTGGACCTTTCAGCAGCTTTCAATACTATTGATCTATCTTTACTATATTACTTTATATATATATATAATAATTTTACTCATTACTTGTTATTTTATTTATTATTATTATTATTATTATTATTATTATTATTATTATTATTATTATTTATTATTTACTTATTCCTTATTATTTTATAATATTATATATATTACTTTACTATGCTATCCTTCTGGGTCACTTCGCTGGGATGGGACTTGGAAGTACTATTCTACAGTGGCTCTGTTCTTTCTTGGAGGGGCACTCTCAGAAGGTGTTGCAGGGGGATCCCCATTTGACTCCTTGGCTATTGACCTGTAGAGTTCCTCAGGATTGAGTCTTGTCCCCTATGCTATTTGACATCTACATGAAACCAGTGGAAGAAGTTGTCTAGACTTTAGGCATCAGAAGTTACAAGTATACCAATGAAAGCTGGCTCTATCATTCCTTTCCACCAAATTTAAAGGAAAGCATTTCTGTGCTAACCCAGTGTCTGGAAGCTGTAATGGATAAAGGTGAATAAGCTTTATTCAGACAAGACAGACATGCTTTAGGTCAGTCAAAAGACAGATTTGTTCTAAATTTCAAATTTTTGAAGGGTACCACAAGTGAAATATATAAAATGTTGTCAGAACATAAAGATCAAGAAGAATTATCTTAGAAAAATATGGGAGGAAGAATTAGTAAAAAAAAAAAAAAAAAAAGATATTCAAGATTGGGAAAAAAATTGGAATCATTTAAAAAAATGCTATTTAACATCTACATGAGACCGCTGGGAGAGATCATCAGGAGGCATGGAGCAAGGTGCTATCAGTATGCTGATGACACCCAGATATATCTCTCCATGCCTTGGATAAGAGCATCAACTAAGAATGGCGTCTCACCTCTAAATGAATGCCTTGAAGCAGTAATGGACTGGATGAGGAAAAACAGACTGAAGCTGAATCCAGATAAGACGGAGGTACTTGCTGTTAAGGGCCCTAGCCCAGGTATGGAGGTTTGTCAACCAGTTCTAGACGGGGTCACACTTCCCCTGAAAGACTGTGTCCGCAGCTTGGGGGTGCTCCTGGACTCGCCGCTTCAGATGACAGCTCAAATTGATGCGACAGCCAGGAGTGCCTGCTATCAGCTCCGGCTGATACGCCAGCTGCGCCCCTTCCTGGACTTGGAACACCTAAAAACAGTGGTACATGCGCTGGTAACTTCACGGCTTGACTTCTGTAATGCGCTCTACATAGGGCTACCCATGTGCTTAGTCCGGAAACTTCAATTAATTCAGAATATGGCAGCCAGGTTGGTCACTGGAAGATCTAAAACTGACCACATAACACCTATTCTGAAGTCTTTACACTGGCTGCCTATTAGTTTCCGGGCACAGTACAAGGTGTTGGTTCTTACCTTTAAAGCCCTCCATGGCTTGGGGCCAGCCTACCTGCGGGATCGCTTTCTCCCATATAATCCGCCCCGCACACTAAGGTCCTCTGGGAGGAATTTACTGCAGCCAATCAGAACTAGGTTGGCTGCAGTTACCCAGAGGACCTTTTCTTCTGTCGCTCCTAAGTTATGGAATGGCCTGCCGGAGGAGACCCGGCACATTACCAGTCTTGACTGCTTTAAAAAAGCAGTCAAGACTGTTCTCTTCCGACAGGCCTTCCCAGATTAGTGTTCCACCGCCTCTCATCATTTGTCTTTTTGTTTTAATTTTGTTTTTAATTTGTTTTAATAATTAATGTGTTTTAGGGGGATAGAAGGGTTGGTGGGTGGGGAGGATGGGGTACATTTTAATGTTTTAATGTATTTATATATTTTTGTAATGCCACCTCGATCCACTGGGAGAGGCGGGATAGAAATAAATATTATTATTATTATTATTATTATTATTATTATTATTATTATTATTATTATTATCTGTACAGATAAAAGAGAATTATAAATTGGTTTGGAGATGGTACCTAACATCAGTAAAGTTAAATCACATAAATAAGAATTACTCAAGGTTGTATTGGAGGGGTTGCCAAGAAATTGGTACTTATATTCATATGTGGTGGAGTTGTGAATGTGTACAGAAATTTTGGCAAGTGATGTTCAAAGAGATAAAAGAGATAACAGATATTTAGAAATATGTCCTAGTATAGCACTGTTATCTATATATAAGGTTAACTGTATCCAGGCAATGAAGGATTTAATTACAAATTTATTAACTGCAGCAAGGTTAGTTAGATCAAGAAAATGGAAAATTCAAGGAGATTTTCAGATAGAGGATTGGTTTAAAGAAGTGTGGAAAATCGCAATCAATGATAAGTTAACATGTGGAATTAAGGTCAAAAAGGGAATAATGAAAGGGAGTGATTTTCAAGCAATATGGAAGATATTTGTGAAAAAGGTTTTAGCAGTGTCACACCTCCACAAGAAGAGCTACAGTTTTGGAAAGTGGAGTAATTTGAGGCATAATTGGCTCTGGGGATGGGGTACACTTCACAATAGTAATAGGTTAAATTTAGTTTGAAAATGATAGAAATAAGAATGAAATTACTAATAGTATATTTTTTAAAATGTTAAGTATGGGAATAAATAACAATGATGTATATAATGAGAATGAGATTTAGATATATATAACCAAAATATATAATCAGTATGATTTATAATATGTTGAATAAGTAATATTATGTAAATACATTTAGAGAGAAATAGAAATGTAAGCATTTTTGTTGTTGTAACCTTTTTTCCTTCACTTTTACGTTTATCATGTATTTTTTTGTGTTTTTTCTTTTCTTATAATAAGAGAAAAAAAAGACAGATCTGGGAATAGGGATTTAGTCTGTATTAGATGGGTTGCACTCCCCCGAAAATGCAGGTTCACAGTTTGGGCTTACTCCTGGAATCAACTCTGAAGCTGGGAGCCCAGGTTTTGGCAGTGAGCAGGAGTACATTTTCATAGTTGAAGCTAGTGCACCAACAGCACCCATTCTAGGAGAAGTCAGATCTGGCTATATTAACACATGCCTTGGTTACATTCCACTTTGATTACTGTAATATGCTATACATGGTGCTGCCTTTGCAAAGTGCTCGAAGATCTTCTGGAGAAGCCATTCTCTCTGTCCCACCTTCTCTGGCTCATTTGGTGGGAACAAGGGGCTGATCCATGTCTTTGGAATTCCCTCCCTAGGGAAACCAGAACGGCTCCCTCCTTGCTTTCCTTCTGCCAGCAGCCAAAAACAGTCTTGTGCCACCAGATTTCGGGAAATTGAATAGGGTGGGTGTTTAATTCTGTGCTGTGTTTTATCATGTTTTATGGTCCATAAAATCTTTTATTGAATTTTTAAAGCTTTTAATGTTTAATATTTTAACCTGATAAATTGTTTAAATGATTTTTTAGATGACTTTATATTTATACTTTTATCAACATTATTGTAAACTTTTTAAATCTGTATTCTTTTAGATATGTTGCTAGCTGCCTTGAGTCCCTTTCTGGGAGGAAGGAGGCACATAAATGAACATCATCATCATGACGACAGCAACAATATCAACAGCAGCAACTTTGCATAAATCATTTTTATTTTCAAATGTAACTGCTTAAACCAATTAATCAGCTAAAGGGGAGGCAATAATTCAAACAAAACATCTTTATAAATATTCCAGGCTAATTAATGCAACTGGCAACTATGCTCTTCATCACTAGGAGCAGTAAGGCCCACTGACACCAGAACAGAATAGTCACAAGGTTTTATTTATTTTTTATAGTTTGAAAGAGAAGAATTGGGAAAATTGGGCTTCTGTATAAATTAGGGGTGTGCATAGGAATCAGATGTAGGTGAAAACAAACAAGAAACTGAGAACTTCTCATTTATTTTGTCATTTGTTACCAAAAACAAACAATTCAGCATTCAAATCAGCAAATCTCACCAGAATAGCAACAGATTTGTTCTGTTTGTCACTGGTGTTCATGCAACTTAAACTATGCATGCATGTGCCTTCAAGTCTGTTGTCTTACAGTGACCCCATGAATTCATAGGGTTTTCTTAGGCAAGCAATACTGAGAGGTGGTTTTGACAGTTTCTTCCTCTGAATGAAAATAGCATGGTGCAAAAGAGAGGAACTGGGGGCAGGGAAATCTGTCAGTTTTGTTTTTACCTCCCTTCTGATATTTTTAAAACTGTAGATTCTTTCCTTCTGTACTGTAAAAAAAATATGTAAATATCAGGAATTTAAAAAAAATGAAATTCTCTCTTACCTGCACTGTCTAAATTCAACAGGTGCAGACATTCACAGCGTAGACAGGATCACATTCTACCTATTGGATGCATAGCTATTAAAGAAGTAGAGCCTCTTAGAAAAAGAGGTGGTAGCCTTCATTTAGCACTAATAATGCTGAATGCATAGGAGTTCAGAATCAAATGCTGAAGAATTAAATGCTGAAACCCTGGATCTGGATGGATACGATCTGTTGGCTTTGGTTTCTTTCACATGTTTTGGGTCTCAGTTTGTTTCCCAAATATGAGTCAATTGGTGATTTTGGGTAAATTCACATTAAAAATAAGTTGAAATAAAATTCTCACCCATCCCATGTAAATGAAAAGCAAAGCTAATTGGGTTTAGCCTCCAAAACATAGCTGAATTAAACACAGTATGAACAGAATATTGACTCTTGGTTGGAAGCAAAACAAAGAAACACAAAGAGAGGAATGAAATGGAGTATCCTGAAGGTGGGCATGGCCGGCTGGCCGGCTGGCCCCTTGAACAGGGAACATTCATGCTTAGAGATAAGTGTACACTGCAACCATTTTTTACAAGGTAGCCAGGTAGCATACAAATTTGTCCCATGATCCTGTGCATGTAGAGCACTGTTGTTGTGTTCCTTCAAGAAGTTTCTGTCCTATGCCTAATCTAAGCCATTAATCTATCATGGGGTTTTCTGGGGGCTGAGAGTGTGTGATGTGCCCAAAGCCACCTAGTGGGTTTCCATGGCTGAATGGGGAAATAAACCTCATCTTCAATGTTATAGTCCGATGCTCAAACCTTTACTTTTGATGATCTTAAGGTGAATCTATCATGGGGTTTTCTTAGAAAAATCTGTTCAGAATGGGTTTCCTTTTGGACTCCTCTGAGACTGAGACAACGTAACTTGCCCCAGGTCACCCAGCATGTTTCTATGGCTGTGCAAGGATTTGAAACTGAGTTGTCCAGAATCATTGTCCAACATTCGAAGCACTATGCCACACTTGTTCACAGTTTACCAGAGGTCTTTGACCAGGGATTCATGAACTCCTGGGAGGTCCATGGAGGTCTTTCAAAGATTCCATGAACCGAGAACAAAAATGACTCTCTCCAATTGATTTGTATGTATTACCTTGATTTTCTTTTCTTGTCATGCTAGATTTTAAGGTAAAAATTATGCCATGTCATTGTTGTGTGCCTTCAAGTCATTTCTAAGGCAATCCTATCATGGAGATTTCTTGCAAAGATATGCTCAGAGGAGTTCTGCCGTTGCCTTCCTCTGAGGCTGAGAGATTGTGACTTTCCCAAGGTGCCCCAGTGGGTTTCCATGGCTTAGCAGGGATTTGAACCCTGCTCTCCCAGTGTTCTAGTCCAGCAGTCAAACCACTATACCATGCTAACTCTGGCAGATAAAATCAGAGCAACATTTTGCAACGCAGTGTGGTCTGGTTATGCAAAGCTTGCAATCTGATGCTAACATAACGATGACATTTCTTACTGTCATTCAAGCACTCTGTTATGTAGTGATGTGGTTGGATAATTTGCATTTGGAATATCATATAATTTGCATAGAGTGATTGATATAAAGACCTTCAAGTTGAGTTGTAATTGCCTTGAGCTGAGCAACAATCTAAATTTGATTGCTGACATCTGACAGTACTTGAACACTGAGATTATGACATTAAGATTTCAGCAGCATTGACCACTCATATGCAGCGGCCTATCCCAGTGATTTTCAAACTTTTGGGCTTCAAAGAACACACAGATACACTGATTTATCTGGTAACAGGACTTGTGTGTCTATAACAGAGTACCTGCACATTACAATGAATTCTGCAGAGAGTTCTAGAGTACATGCAGAACATTCCTGGGCCTCATTATTGAAGGCTGTGGGAATCTCTGTCAACATTTCATTATACTTCTCTGAATCTCATCTGTAACATCTTCCATTCTTATTTAACTTCAGTTGTGAAACTTTGGCTTTTTTTCCTTTCTTTTGTGGAAATTTGTGTGCATTTTGTTATGTATTTTCCCAATATGTTAGCCCTTTCTAATGCATTTTGATATATTTGTTGTTCTTGGGAGGCAGGTGTTGTATTCTGAAGCCATGCTTTTCCTTCCCAAATGAAGAGGTAGGAATAGAAAGTTATCATGATGTTTGCACAAGGACACCAAAGGGGTGGCCTGACCATACCTCCCCACTTCCTCCTCCTCTTTTGCTCTGCTCATCCATCTGTCTCTCTCTCACAATCAGTGCAGGTTGTGGCTAGTTGCTTCAGAGAGAATTAGGAATTTTGGCCCTCATGGTTGAAGCTGTTCTTCAAAAAGTCCCAGGCCATTTTTGCCCTACATTGTTATACTGCTATTAATCCACTTTCAACATCCTGTGGAATTCTGGGGTTTGTAGGTTACCGGGTCCAAAGAGCTCTCTGGCTGAGAATTCTAAATGCCCCTCCCGAAACTGCAATTCCCAGGATTCCATAGGATGTTGAAAGTGGAATAATAACACTATAACAGTGTAGGGTGGAAATGATCATAAAATCTATGGCCTTTTTCACACCGTACTTTGTCCTGGAGACATCTAGTGTCAGTCCTGGCAACAGGAGCACTCCCCTCCACACCAGCTGCCTCCAGGATCCAGAAAGCACAATGGCCATGCCTCTTCCTGCTCCAGTGCAGCTGGGTACTGTCCCAGGGTGCACTGGAGCAGGAAGCACAGCCATTACACTTCCAGGGCCTCCACAGGGAAGGTAAGTGTGGGCACACAGAGGAATGGTGGCATAATCACCTGTCATTGACTGGAAAAACCCAACAATGTTTTGCAGTGCAATCATGCTGCTTGGGGATGGGAGAAGGAAAGGATCACAACAACATCATGCACAAGTGTTGCCATGGTTCTGTCCTTCTCCCATCCATATGGCAGGTTGGGAGGGTGGAGCAGCAAGGTCCTTAGAGTTAGAAGACCCTTCAAGGGCCATCTAGTCTATTCCCCTGCTATGCAGGAAAACACCACTAAAGCACTCCAAAGGGATTGGCCATCCAACATCTGTCTAAAGATGCTGAATCCATCACCATCTGAAGCACTGGAATACTGCAGTTTAGGAGGGGCATTTAGAATTCTCAGCCGGAGAGCTCTTTGGCCTCGGTAAACTACAAACCTCAGAATTCCACAGGATGTTCAAAGTGGAATCATAGCACTATAACAGTGTAGGGCAGAAATGGCCAAGATTTCTTAAAAAAAAAAAAAGAAATGAGTAGAGCGGTCAGGGCTTAAACCTTCCAAAAGTACTAGAATGATATTGCCTTGCATGGTTCTATCTAGGAATTTTGAAATTGTATTCCCTCTAGCAAGGGGAAATGGAAATTTTCTATGTCAGTGGGGTAGAGGATGCACTCTGAATTTTAGTCCCATCTTTAAAGAAACTAACTTAGGTGCTTGAAACTATCTCCTAAATAAAGATAGGTCCTTTAAAGTTTGGACTAACATGTGGAAAGGATTCACTCAACCCACTTGACATGGGACTCACAACTGCCCACTGTTTTCTGGTCCTGAGCATGAGTTACTTATAGATTGGAATCAACACATAAAGAGAGGAGAACCTAGACTTATCCCTACCATCTTGTCTTTCCTTACATGGGAAGGCACAAGTCTGAGGAGAGATTCCTTTTCATGTGGAGGCTCTCCCCTTGATCAAGGATCCTGGAAAATCAAAGTACTTTTCTGGGAAGCATTCACCCAAGTAGCAAGCTCTTCTTTTCAAACTTCTTCCATCTAATGGGGCACGTGGGATGTGGAGGTGGAGATAGGTGCTCTCCACTTTGCATATTGATTCCAGCCTGGTAAATAATGTCTGAATAAAACTTCTTTCTCTATTCAGATTCTGTCACAAAACTGTAGTCCTTCACAACATATAAGCAACATGCAATAAGGAGATCTATGTGTAGTATTTTTCCATATGCACTGATAGCTCCAAGTTCAATCCATTAGGCTTAGAAGTGTAGAGCTTTCCAAGAGCTTTATTCACAAACAATGAAAAAAACAACAGCACACTGGATCTATTGCCAAGACTAAGGAATCATCAGGTTTTCAGTACTATATGAGCCATTTGTCCTCTGCTGGCAGCCTGGCAAGGATTCCGAGCTGTGTAATCAGGCTGATAGCAGAAGCTGGCAACAGCGTTTGTTTTCTAGTCAGTCTAGACTCATAGCAAGCTTAAAGCAATCAAGTCCAAATTTAAAAAGAGTATCTGAAATCAGAAGCTGTAGGCCAGCCAAAAGTCCAAGATGAGCAATGTATGCAAAAATAAGCAAGGTTGTCACCACGAACGGAATCAGAAGGTTCTAACAGCTTTCTGCCTTCCTGACCTCTGGTTATATAGGTTCAGTGTCCTGCCCAGTCGTGGCCTAATTTACAAGCTCTTCCTATATAAATACTGCCAGAAGCCTGTGTTTTCCCTTTTCTACCTGCACTGTCTGCTGTAAGCATTGTCCTTCTCATGTCTCTAGGGTGTGGCTTCTGGGAAGAGTCCTGTCTGGGTCCTGGAGCAGGTGAATGACATCATTACACTTCAAATTAGCACACACTCTGATCTTATTTGTTGACCAATCAAAACCACTCCTTTTCTGGGCTTTACAGTCACAGCTCTTAGGTTCTCTCAATCTGCCAACTGAATGAACTTGCAGTCCTGCATGTGTGTTCTTATCACAACTGATCCCATGACAATCCCCGGTTATCAGCTCACCCGTTATCCTCTTCCCCCATCTGCTAGCAAAGCAGCTTAAAAGCAAAACTATTGCCTGAATTATAGCATGGAAAGGATGGACTGACCAGAAGGGAGGTACCAAGAGGAGCAAGAAATGCCAAGATGTGGAGTGGTACAAACTATTCAAGGGAAATAAAGTAGATGGGAGAAGAGGCCCAACAGCCCAATGAGGTCTACTGCTGAACAAATCTGTCAGTTTTTGTTCTGCTCAGTTAGCTGTTTACCCAGTCTGAACAAAGGACAATTCTGGACTGAGCTTGCTTCAGTGGCCAAAGAGTGCCAACTGACTACTGAGGCCAAATGGACTAGACTATCCTATTTGAAGTTGGTTGGAAATCTAAACAATATAACTCTGCAACAGTTTGTATGGGTCTCATCTTCCTTATCCTGTGCAGTATATAATATTTGGCAATATTCAGTAGCTGACATGTAACAGCATTTTTTTAAATCTGCCAACATTTGATAGAAAACATGCAATTGTATTTAGAACATAACTGCATTTGATAAGTAGCAAGCATAACAGCATTTGACAACTAACATGATTTGTGCCTGGCAGTTAGCAGCTTATGAAATTTCGTATCTGAAACCTGTCAAAACCAGAACAATCACACAAAAAACCTTTCTGCTTTTTTAAGCTAAAAAATTCAGAAGCAGATCTCAGATTTATTGCTTAAGCAAAGGGACTGTTACAAAGATATCTGCTAGGAGCTTGTTGGTTTGCTAACACTTGTCTAAATTCCTATACAAGTACAGTTGCACTTTTTCGTTACTTAAGTGGAATTTCACAGGTATAACTATTTCATGGGGGCCCAAGCCTTGTTGTTAGTCCCAACTAAAGTAGAGTCATGGTATCATTAGCTTAACTTATTGGTAGATTCATCATTCAACAATAGTTTGAACGGGCCTATTCTAGTTGGCACGAACCAAAAAGATTTCAACAATGCAGTTGTGCATTCTTGGTCACTGCGTAAATATTTTTTAGTGACCTGCGTGCATGTCTTTCCATAACTATTTGTCAGTGACTTCATCGTACATTTTTCTTCACTCAGAATGTCTCTGTGTGTTCCCCATCATACAATAAGACAATAAGTAGGCACATTGGCAGATAATCAATTACAATTGACTTTCAGCAGAGAGATGGTATAGTGCAGTTGGCAGTGACTATTGGGGGCTATATTGCCCCCAGGAGACCTTGAAGGGCTAATTCCACTTCCACTCCACAACAATTTCTGCCCCTAATGGCCCTCAAAAGAACCAGTGTGGTGTAATGGTTTGAGCATTTGACTATGACTCCAGAAACCAGAGTTTGAATCCCCACTTAATCATGGAAACCCATTGGGTAGCCTTGGGCAAATCACACTCTCTCAGCCTCTGAGGAAGGCAATGGCAAACCCGCTCTAAACACATCTTTTCAAGCAAACCCTGTGATAAGTTCACCTTAGGGTCACCAGAAGTCAGAAACAAGTTGAAGGCACACAACAACAGCAACAACAATAACAAATGGGTCTCATTCCCTCTAGGGCATAGGGAGCACTTTCACCACAACTTAAGCCTCCTGTGGGCTATTTTAGTCTCAAGAGAGAAATGATTGCGACAGAAACTGATTGAGAAATTACTTCCTGGTCAATATGTCTTGAAAAAGGCCTGTCCTGGGACTACAATGGCACAGGAGGAGCCAAAGACATGAAAATGCCTCATAGACAGTGTTATGTGTCATAGAGACTGTTTGGCGGCATTTAGGGAAAATGTGTTAATTCTTTTGATCCCTGAGAAATCAAAGAAATGGCCCTGGGGCTGCAGGTAATCTTCAGGCTACATTTTGTCCACTCCAGTGTAGACTAAGCACTATATCACTCTGAAAATGTATATTCATACTGCACGGGTATGATACAGGATCCTGGTCATTAACATAAACAAAGATGATGCAGTAAATTTGGGAAAAGAATTGTTACAGCAGACTACGACTGTGAAAAATAATATCTGGAAATGTTCTCATCCTCGAGGAGAAAGAGTGTCTCCACATATCTACAAGGGAATATACCCAAGTGTATGACAACAGCAAGAATCCTGTTGGACCCTTTAAACATGGAAAAAGCTCTTGAAAGTAGGACTCTTTTTGTAATAAGGGAGAATGTTAAAACTTTGTCTTTTAATCAACACAAGATGCATGATCACATTCAATGAGGATATTATTGTGGTGGAATCCATGCAAAATCCTATGGAATCCTGAGGTTTGCAGTTTGGTGAGGCACTAGAGCTCTCTGTCAGGAAATTGTAAATACCCCCAACTCTAAATTCAAGGATCCCATAGGATGGAACCGTGACAGTTAAATTGGAATCACAACAGCACAATCTCGTAATGTGAAAGGGCCCCAGCTGTTTCTATACAGTTGGCCCTTCATATTTTCAGGTTTAACTTTCACACATTTATTTGTGGGTTTCTCCAACCCCTCCAACCCCCTGGCCAACTAAGGATGGCTCACAGCCTGATTTCTCACCTCCACAAGCCCTCTCTCAATGCCTCCCCACAAAGGAGAAGATGTGTGAGAGAGGAAGTATCAAGCCACCATGTCAACCATCTCCTTTCCCTCTCCTTTCCCTAGCCTAGTTTGGACTCTGGGTGCCCACTCTTCCCTCCATGCCTTGTTCTCCTTGCAAGAGACACACACCCAAATTTTGATATTTACAAATTTTCCACTTTTGTGGGAACCCTGTGCTTCTAAACTCTAGAAAATGTGAAGGGCTGATTGTACATAGCATTAATACTGATTTTACTACTATGTCCAAAATTTGACCTGGGTTCTAACTCTTAAGAAGTTTATAGCAAATTCACACATCTTTTAACATTGAAATATTTAAGTGTTTTGTTCATCTGAGAGGCAGAAACTAGAGAATGTTTTAAAAAACTTTTCTTCAATAATAATTTATTTTCCTCTAGTTTGGGGGAAAAAAACACCATCTGAGATGTGTGTAACGTTTGTTGATCTTTATGTCATTTGTTTCTTTTGTTACTATTTCATTCCTTTCCTTTCCATGGCATCCCTGTTCTTCACTCTCATGCCCAGCAATTTATTGCTAATGGAATACACACACATACACATACACACGTACACACATATATTCCAAAAGCAATAAATTACTTTCTCCCTCTCTCTCTCTCTCTCTCTCTCTCTCTCTCTCAGAAAAAAAGGGAATGAAATGGAAACACATACACACATTCATATGTCTATAGGAATTCTCCATGTCTGTACTGATTACGGTAAAAACCTAGCCAGTCAGAACTTTCAAGGTTTCAGTTCAAATGTCACAAAATTCTGAGGCTTTGAACTACTCCTCATTACTCTAGACTTTTAAGCTTCAAAGAGGTGGGCCTAAGGCTCCCCACTTTAATAGCTGTTAGATAAAGGCATCACATCCTGAAAACATTTTATGTTTGTTCTCCAGCTGGTGAGGTAATGACTATATTTTAACATTCCAATAGCGATAAGCTGGTACAGTGGTTTGAGTATTAGACTAAGGCCCTCACCACACTATGCTAAGATCCTGCATCATCCCATTGTGATCACGGCAATGCCATTGCCAGGATGGGATCGGAACCTGAATTCTTCCCACCACACCAGTTGGCTACCAGCAAATGGTCAGTGTTAAGGACATGCTTCTTCCTCCCACAGTACAGCTGGCCTCTTCCTGTGCTATACTGCAGAAGGAAGTGCATGATAGTGTTTCTGCCCTTCCCACACACCCACAGTTGATGGGATTGTTGTGTGAAGGGAGGCCATTACTAGTTTTTTGCCCGGTAATGGTATATGATGCTATCATGAGCATTGGGGACATGACAGCAGTGGGACCACAACAATGTCATGCGATGGTACATGTTGCAGACTGGCGGCAACATGTCTGCATGCTGGAAGCACCATTGTGTGATAAGGGCCTAAGATTCCAGGTGACTCAGTCATGGAAACCTTGGGCAAGTCACACTCTCTCTATCTCAGAAGAAAGCAATGGCAAACCCCCTGTGAAGAAATCTTACCAAGAAAATCTTATGATAGGTTCACCTTAGAGTTGCCATAAATCAGAACGGTTTGAAGGTGCACAGCAATAACAATGACAACAACAAAGCAATAAATTGGTTATTGTTCTACAACTTATGAACCTTTCAATAGACAACTGCCTGAATCCTAATATCATTTCCAACTATAAGGGACCTTTTGAATCAATGGAGTAGATCTATATCTTGGCTCACCATTCAATAATTTTGTCAATGTGTCTAGTCCCTCAAACATCTCAAAGCTTTTACAGGAAACTTGCTTGTTCTCCTGCTTGTAGGTTAATGTAGGATTGCCAGTGATAGACAGCACATACAGCAGTTACAGATCCTGATTAAAGACATTCTTAACACTGGCCCTTTTCGCACGGGCCTCCTGTCGCGCGACAGCCCCGTGAGCCTCGCGGGAGTGGGAGCGTTGCTCCGCACGACGCACTCCCACTTCCGCCGGGCTCACGGGGCTGAAGCGGCGCGAGCGCGGGTTTTTTGATTTTCGCTTTGAAGCGAAAATCACCCGCGCTCGTGCAACGCTCCCGGCACCCGCGCCCACTTACCTCTTGTGCGGAGCGTCGGGGAGGCGGCCGGGTCGCGCTTCCTTCCCTCCGCCCCTGCGGAAGGAAGGGGCAGGGCAGGGCACTAGCGCGATGGACGTGACACCTCCTGCTTTGCGCACGCGCGGGGGGGTGGACGCGACAAGCTCCTTTCTCGCGCACGTGGGGGGATGGAGGGGACAGGCTCCTTTCTCGCATGCGCGGGGGGACGGACGGACGCGCGAGCCGCCGCCGCCTCTGGGAGGTTGCCGCTTTCCTGCTCGTTCCTTCGCCTGTGGAAGGAAGGAGGGGGTAAGCGGCAGCCTCCTGGAGAAGGCTTCTTGCGTGAGCTGCCCTCCCCCGCTCGCGCTAGAAGCCTTAATGCGAAAAGGGCCAGAGATGCAAACTAAAGGCTTTATTACAGGAACTCTATTCTAGAGCAGGAAAGTTCCTCAAGATGCTAAGCTAATCTAGCTTCATTCTAGGGAAATGCAGAGAGAATTGGTGGGAAGGGAAGAGATAGAAATAAAAATCCTTTGGAGTATCAGTTTGTACCACAAAGGGATCAGGTTAGGTAGATGAGAAGAGAGGACACTTTGGGTCACAGTGTTACTGCCCTTCCGGTGCATTCTTGATTCTTCAGGGAAGGGTGAAGAAGAGTGTCTAGAGAAGAGAACAGAGATTGGCACTCCATCAGCCCCCTCTCCCTGCTTACACTCGCAAGGCAATAGCCAAGTTGGCAGAGGACAGTTTCAGTTAAATGTTGGAGCTTTGGAAGGTAATAGAGAATGGGTGCCTTCATCTTGCATAATAGAACTGCTCCAAGATCTCATGAACATTACTTATGTACCTCTTTGTAGATTACAGCCTGCATCCTCTTGTCAGTCCCAACTACAGTAGACCTGTTGAATCTGTGGGGTAAATCTACATGTTGACTCACTGTTCAACAATTGATTCAATAGGTCTATTTTAATTGGGAGGAATCAATAGGATTCAAGCCCCTGAAGCAATGTCTCTGTAATTCTCAATGAATATTTTTTCCACCTTTTTATTTTTAGATTTCATGAAAGGGCTGTTCATCCATTATACTGAACACATTTAAAATCTACTTGTACTTGTATTTACCTAGTTATTGTGTACATCTGTAGACACTTACTAATGGTCAACTAGATGTGAACAGGAGAATGAAATTCTACAGATAGTCCAGGGTATGGCTTCACAATAATGATACATATTGAAGTAATTTATTTTACAGAGCATTCTGCATCTGTGTCTCTTCCTAATACAGTTTTCTTCCGAGGTATAGACCTGGAAAGAGTTTAGGAAGAGAACTGGATATGTAACTTTCCTGCTCAGTGTCTTATCTTTTAAACGCCAGCTCTTTAGAACTTTAGAACTGAAACTCAAACCTTTGTAACATCTCCATGATAAGTATTAGAATATTTTTGAAAGATAATCCTTATTGCAGAAATGTTATCACATGGACAGATGATTCAGCAGACCTACACATGAAAGGAAGAGCTCTATTAGCTAAAGAAACCACTAAGGGGTTATTTCAGTGTTAAACATGGAGATACTCTTTCTTATGAAGCAACTGTACATAAGTGCAGGCAGTGTGTACTTGTGTTTAGTATAACATGAAAAGACCTGTGTTTCACAAAATGTTTCATGCTGTGATAAACAGTGTACTGTAATTTTTACTAAGCAATACAATACAATGCAATTTTTCTTGTCAGTTTGGGAAATACCAATTTGATAAGGTTAGCAGGGTGGGGGGCAGAATGAAAATAATAGAAGTGTAAGAGTGAGATGAGATAAAAGCATTTTCCTCACCTATTTACGTTTCTATACAGTCAGTGCAGAACCCCTGTAAAAGTGAAAAAATCACATATATTAAAATGTTTGTTTGTTTTTCTGGGATGGTAGCCAAGGAATGGTGGGGAGAATGAACACTCAGGGTCCAAACAAGGTCAGAAAATGGAGACAGAAAGCGGGTGGGTCAGCATGATGCCCCTGTACTTCCTTTTTCTGGCCTATCTCCTTCCTTGTTTGGGGTTCATCAAGAGAGGGATTATCATCCAGAGAAATTAGGCTGCGAGCTGTGCTTAGCCAGGTAGTGACTAGTAGTGGAGGAGGAGAAGGAGGTAGGGCAGAGATTCTTCTTTTAAAGGGCTGCACGGCCTGATTGAAACTGCTGAGAGGGAAGATTCCCCCAGAAAAGAAGCACCTTAGATGGGAGGGCAAATAATGGAGAAACTTGCAGGTAATGAAATCTGTGAAAGTCAAACCCACAAACCCACTGTACTCACATTTGTTTCTCATCATACCCACGAGCCACTGCCAAGGAAAACTGCACCACTGAAGATACAGACGGTGACCATTTCTGCACTACACTGTTGTAGTGCTATGATTCCACTTTCAACATCCTGTGGAATTCTGGAGTTTGCAGTTTCCTGAGCCCCAAGAGCTCTCTGGCTGAGAATTTTAAATGCCCCTCCCTAAACTGCAAACCCCAGGATTCCATAGGAGGTTGGAAGTGAAATAATAACACTACAACTGCATAGTGCGGAAATGGCCTGTGATTGTACCCAGTTCCTACGTCATTGATCACCACCGCAGCAACAGTTGTCTGATAATGGAAGGGCTATGTAAGCCAAGGATGGTCAAAGGAAGCAGGTCTGTGGTGGGGCTGGAATGTTTTTGCCCAGGACTCTCTGAGGGCCTCAGAACTGTTGAGATTGTTCAAACTTTGAAACAAAACTCATCTAGAAGTAGCAGTAGCTTCACTTCTATTTTTTTTTTTAAATTAATGTACTCTATTGTTCTGTCTATATCCCACCTGTTCTCCAAAGCTGGGTCTCAAAACAGCTTACAAGATAAAAAAGAAGAAAAGAAATAAATGCAGATAAATGAAGAAATACAAATACTTTTGTTTAAAATGATATTGGATTGCAAACGATAAAAGTCATACAGAACACCTTAAAAAGGTGTTTCCCTTATAAAAACAGTCAGTTTCTCAAAACATGTAGAAAGAAAAAGAAGGTAGGCAGGCAGACAGGTGTTGAGGAAGGGGGAGAGAAAAACTGACAACAAAAGGACAGAAATGAGGGGCTAATCTGACCTTCTCAGAAATGGAATTCCAAAGACAGAAGTCCCTGTGTCATATTCCAATCAAAATATATTATATTTTGTATTAAACAGTGCAAGGAGTCCGTACAACCTATTTAAACAGTGATCTGCTGTTCCTTGATGCTTCCGCACTACACTCTTATAGCGCGATTATTCCACTTTCAACATCCTATGGAATCCTGGGGTTTGCAGTTTCAGGAGGGGCCGGCCAGCCCCTCCTGAAACTGCAAACCCCAGGATTCCATAGGATGTTGAAAGTGGAATAATCGTGCTATAAATATGTAGTGCAGAAATGGAGAGGAATTCACCCTAATATTTTGGTCAGAAAAATAACACTCTAGGGCATATGGCAAGGGGCGCAAAACCAGCTGTTTTTTTCCACACCTGTTTTATGTATGTAGTTGATAGACAACAAAAAATAAATCTTCAGGGTCAGCAGACGTAATCAATGGGACCATCTGGAATCACGTTCAAAGAAAAAAAGGATAACCTTTCTAAGCTCAGTTACTTTTCACAATTGTTCTGTCTTCTGAAATTACATTTGCAAATTTAGGATCATGAACAAAGAGGAACATTTGCCTGGGTGATAGAACTTAAATCTAATGTTCCATGTGCAAAATTTCACTCTACATTTATTCAAATCTGCAAAGATGAAGAAACTGAGCTCTGCATTGTTGAGTAAAAAGGTGTGAGGGAGAAGAAAAAAAGAAGAAGTTAACAGGTCCCAATTATACCATGAATTAATGACCTAAAAGCATTCAGCAAATTAGCTTTCCAAATTTATCCTCTTTCTCCCTTAGGTAGAATCACACAAAGTTAAGCTAACAGAGGCTGAGGAAACAAGGATATCTCTAATAAGCTAAAGCTTTTAAGAAATGTTCCAGCCCAATCCTTTGGCATAATGCACAAAGCAAAAGGGTTTTTGTTGCATCTGCATCATCACCAGCTCATCAGATTGTCTTCCATTGCTATAGCATTACACACAGCAAAGTGCTAGCTCCAGATATGAGGGAACCCAGAGCTTGCCCTACCATTGTGCAGAGTGAGGTGGCTGCATCAGGTGACAGATTCTTGGGGACAGGATAAGGAACAGTGGGAGGATTTGGGAGAACAGAGCTGTGTCTGCCCCACATAACTTTTCCTATACCTCTTAAATCAAGGGTGAAACACTTTGGACCTTGGTGGGTCCACAAGTTTTCAGCCCCTCTGGAACTTCAGGGGACCACAGCTGTGGCATCACAGCTCCAGCTTTGGTAATCAGAAGTGGCATAGCACCACCCTTTCCAATATTCTTTGGAGCTTGTTTTTTTTTTAAAGGCGATAGTTGTATCTTTTAAAGAGTGGAGAACCTCCAAGACAGCAATTTTAACAGTTTTTAAACCATCTAAAGATATTTTTCAGCTGAACATGGGAATGTTTTGGCCAAAAACATTTTGAGGCTGTGCAGATGTCCTTTCAGGGTTAGTCTCACTGTTCTAGTTCTTGGTTTTCTATCACTCAACTTGCCCGTTTATTCATAAAATCCCTGTCTGAATTTGATACTTGGTGACCATTATACTGGACAAGTAGATATGTTTGTTGTTCATTGCTGGGTTTAGTTTAGCCATACATGACTGATTCACCCCATGCATTCTTAAATGAAAATCTGCCCTGACAGCAATGTAGAAAATAAAACAATAAATATTTATTGCATAATGAGTAAGTTGCACATGAGTAAATTGCACTACTGGTTCCATAGACAATACAGCCACTTAGGCCCTTTCCACAGGTTACTGGATCCTGTTGGTGTCCCACGGCAATCTGGTAGAGCCTCTCCCAGGAGGGGAGTGCAACAAGAGTGGTCCTCTCCACATTGGCTTCCTGCGGGAATGGAGAAGACATGATGGCCATGTCTCTTCCTTCCACAGTGCAGCTAGGCACTGTCCCAGGCTGAGCTGGGACAGGAAGTGTGGCCATTCTGCTTCCTGACTCTCTGCAGCTCAGCTAAGTGTGGGAGGGTAGCAGGAGGGCTGTACAATCACCAGTCATTGACAGGTAAAACCCGTCAATAATTTGCAGTGCAATCACACTGCCTGGGGATAGGAGAACGATGGGACATGGGCGATGTTGTGCACAGGTCCTGTCCTTCTCCCATCCTTCACATGGGACAATGATGTCCTGCAGAAAGGGTCTTTATTAAACAAAACAAAGTACTCTCAGCTCCCATCAAACCAAAGTCCCTATTGCCAGCTTATCCATTCCTAACCCTAACCTCTTCTCTCTTCCTAGCTGGCCCTATCTCTAATTTTTCCCCTAACAATTTAATCTGTTTAAACCCATCTGCCCCACTATTTATCTCTATTTTCATCTGACCCTATCTGACAGTTTATCAGAAAAGACTTTGGTTTTATATTCTTGCCCCTATAGCTCACCTATAGCTTTTTAAAGGTTGTGCATGGCTAGCTTTACGAAGACCATTTTATCTTTTCTTCACAGTTGCCTATGGGTCTGTTGCATTTCCAAAGACTCCTACACCTGCCCTAAAAACAGTACAGTGGGCCCTCTGTATCTGCAGAGGTTTGGTTCCAGGATCCCCCCAGATATCAAAATCCAGGGATGCTCAAGTCCCATTACATACAATGGCATTAATAAAACAGTGCCCCTTATAAAAAAATGGAGAACCACTCAAATGATTGCCAGAGAGAGCCTGAGGATCTGTGAAATGGAAGAATACAACTAGTGGCAGAACTTGGTGTGTGCAGGGGGGCAGGGGGCTATGGCACAGGGGTGTGGGTACTGTGTGGGGGGGCATAGCTATAGTGCATGGGGAAGGAGCTATGATGGACAGGGCAGGGCTCTGACAGACAGGGTGGGGCTACAGCACGTGGGGGAGGGCAAGCAAGGAGCCACAGCACCTCCAAAAAATTGCCACCAACGGCACATCATTCTCATCATCCCCCTGTCAAGTCCAGGGCAGAGCAGGCAATTAATTAACAAGCAGCAGAGCAGGGCTTACTCACAAGGCTAGAGCAGAGAAATATCCAAACAGAATTCAGGTTCCAGAGCAAACAAATCCAAAGGCTAAATCCAAGGCATAGTCAAACAGGCAGAGGTTCAAGTTGATCCAGATACAAGAGAGCACAGGGCTTCACAACCAGAAAGATCAGTTGCTGACCCTAAAAGGAAAGGGCCAGTTGAAAGCCTTTTATCTACTGATGCTGTTGCCTCTTTCATTAGGGTTCGTTTGTTACTTAAACGCACTGAGTGGCACACCACCTCTCGCTGACATCATTGCTCGGTAAGCGTCTGTGTTGTCTCATCCTCTGATATTTGTTCTCCTCACTCAGGCCCCTGCTGTTGTTTGTTATCTTCTCCTGAACAAGCTTCTGAGAAAACTCCTGCCTCTGGGAAACTTCTGCCTCAGATTCAGAATCTCCCTCCTCACTGCCAGGGTCTCCAAGGCAGGGCATGACATCCTGTCCCTATGTGACTGGCTACAGCAGGGTATGCTTGCACATCAATGCGGTGCTTTGTGCATAGCAAAATTGAGATTTGCTTTTTTGGATTTTTTCCCCGAGTATTTTCAATGTGTGGTTGGTTTAATCTGTGGATGCAGAACCCATGGATACAGAGGGTCTATTGTATTATATTAAAAAAAATAGAGAGGATGGTGCCCTATCCCCAGTGTTGAAATGAGATGTAACTGCAAGGAAGAAGTAAGATTTGACTTCCAGAAGTCTTGTGAAACTTAAAGGGGGGAATCTTAACCATGTCAAAGATCAAAATGACTTGGGCTGGAAGGAGTACAGCAGCTAGCAAAGTATCATTAATGGCTGCTTGATTTTGTCAAGCAACACTTTGATTTATAGCACTTTCTGTGAGAGGCCTTTAGATATTTAAAGAGTGTCATTATGTCATCCCACAGTCTTCTCTTCATCAGTCTGAACAAGGACATTTAAAAGGGTGGGCACCTCATACCTGCTTGTGGTCTGGCTGTAAAAACTGAGCCAGCAAAAGGGGTGGATGAGTGATTCCCACTCGGGTCCAATTGTTGTCCCGAGCTGATTGCTAATCCCAATCAGATGATGCTTGTGTTGATGTTGGTCTTAGTTCATCCACTACTATTTGGAGGACCACAAATTGCCCACTCTGGAATAAAGAAATTTGACAAATTTGTCCACTTCTCATCATGATACCAATGGGAGGCTCACAAACATGATGAAGATAGGTTTTGGAATGCTGATCACATGCCAGAATATCTTGAGAAACCAGGAGAGACAAACAGGATGGAGGAAGAACAAGTTCCACTTCTTTGTACAGTAAATATTATGTTCTGAAGCCAATGATACATAGATCTAACTTGCAGCCAAGTAAGAAATAGAATCCAGGTGTCCTTTGCATGATCTCCTTTCTGCTCAGTATTGAAAATGAGCTCTTGCAATGCATTATTAAACCAGAAACCATGCAATATAATAAAATGAATTGCTTTCTCTTTATTTACATGTGCGGAACATCTGCCATTAATCACATCACTGGGGCATGATCTCAAGTTTGCAAGAAAAAATAAATAAATCTGTTTTCAAATTTGTATCTTGGTGGGAAGTTGATTTATTACCAAGGAGAACATCCCAAACCATTTTGTGTTGCTTGCTCATCTGTGAAAAACAAATATTGCACACTCTAATTTTATGTTGTTATCTGTCATTAGTAGGATTTTCAATTAAAGCTGAAGCATCATAAAATAAAGGACTGTTTAAAAGATTTCATTGGGAAAATGTAGAACATGGGTTTAATGTTGTTGTGACATTCAAATAATGAAAGGAATCTTTGCTCAGACTCATACTGACATTATAGATATTTCATTGCTGCCTAGTTTCTTGGTAAGTTTCCTACACCTAATAATGGGCACTGTAAGGCTTGAACTAAAACTCCCACCAATATGACCCCAGGGCTCTTGCTGGCTGGAACATGATCTAGAATGTGATTATTTGATCTAGGATACTCACTGGTGAGGTGGTTCACTAGAGGAAAATGTTAGAAGCACAGTTATCCTGCCCAAGAGATAAAGGAGTGTAGGTATGGAGAGTTTCCTGCTTTTAGTCTTACATTTTTTATCCAGCCAGCTCAACTGGAGCTTTATCTTATATCCAGATTGGGTGGAATGGCTGTTTGTATTCAGTGAGCAATTATTATTAATAGTAATCATATTAGTCAAATCTAGGAACCATACTGAAAGGGCTTGAGTAATACCAGTCCTTAGAGTTCAAGGGTGAGTTTGAATCCCCATGTCATTACACTAGAAAAGAAATGTCGAGTGTGTAATGAACAAAAGTCATGAAACGCTATGACCCCCATTTTCTCAATTAGGCAATAAAGAACCACTTAAGTCCAATAATCTTAGCCAGATAAATGTAGTCTCAGAAAGCTAATGAGGCTCATGTTATTTCAATTGATGGCATCCTGCTTTTAATTAAATGAAATAAACATATGGGAATGGGATGTTGTTACATTGCTGTCGATGTCTGTTTGCTTGTTTAAGAAATCTCTGCAATGCCTTGTAGAACTAATCCTGAGAAGGGAGCAGGATCTTCACTCTCCCCATTTTATTGGGCCAAGCTTTCTCTCCTAAGATGCTTTTGAGGTGGCAATTTCTAGGGCTTCATAAAACTGGACAAGAAGGGTGAACAAATAAAATTTCCAGGGAACACAATAGGCAGTTGTAACAAAACCATTGTGCTTAGTATGCTTGAATATGCCAACAGGTTAGAGTCAGTCTGGGATCTTACTTATGATATCTGATGTAGAGAGTTCATAGAATCATAGAGTTGGAAGAGACCACAGGGGCCATCTAGTCCAACCTTCTACCATACAGGAACCCACGTCAAAGCACTCTCTACAGATGGCCATCCAACCTCTGCTTAAAAATATCCAAAGAAGGAGACTCCACTACACTCCAAGGCAGCATATTCCACTGCCGGGCAGCTCTGACCATTAGGAAGTTCTTCCTGAGGTTTAGGTGAAATCTCTTTTCATGTAGTTTGAATCCATTGCTCCCTGTCCTAGTCTCTGGAGCAGCAGAAAACAAACCTGCTCCCTCCTCGACATGATATCCCAGCCGCTTCTCATAGGTAATGGCTTCCAGACCCTTCACCGTTTTGGTCTCCATCCTCTGGACACATTCCAGCTTGTCAATATCCTTCTTGAAATGAGATGCCCAGAACTGGACACAGTATTCCAGATGAGATGTGTCCAAAGCAGAATAGAGTGGTACTATTACCTCACTCGATCTAGACACCATACACTTATTGATGCAACCAATTGATGCATTGGCTTTCTTGGCTGCCACATCACACTGCTGATTCATGTTCAGCTTGTGGTCCACCAAGACTCCTAGATCTCTTTCACATGTACTGTTATCCAGCCACGTGTCCCCCATCCTATATTTGGGCATTCCATTTTTTCTACCTAGGTATAGGACCTTACATTTCTTTCTGTTGAAATTCATTTTGTTAGCTTTGGCCTAGCTCTCCAATCTGTCAAGGTCATTTTGAATTTTGATCCTGTACTCTGGCATATTAGCAACCCCTCCCAATTTGGTGTAATCTGCAAATTTGATTAGCATGCCCTCGATTCCTTAAGTCATTGATGAAGGTGTTGAATATCACTGGGCCCAGGACAGAACCCCATGGCACACCACTAGTCACTTCTTTCCAGGATGAAAAGCAACCATTGGTGATCAAACTGTTACTGCAGTCCAGGCCTACCTGGAGATAGCACTCGATATCACTTTGATATCAAACCATTTGGCTTTCCTCTGCCACCCCGCTCCACATGTTTGTGAGGCCTCCAGACAAGCACATAAACAGGCACGGCCGATAATTGCTGGACATTCCATTCTCCACCCAGGCAGGCCAGACAGAGCCGGTTCATCGCTTCAGGGACCTCTCCGGCAAACACCTCATTGCATATGCGTGATACTAACAAAGGCTCCCTGCCCCGAGCAGGTAGCCTCACAAAGCTGTACTAAGCACTCTGTATTTGCATATTGGCTACACTATTGTTAATTCGGCTCTAATTCAATCATGCTAAATTCTGACCTTTCCAAAGCTTTGTCCTGCTCCTAAAATGCATTGTTCTCACCGAGTAAGGTATGGCCTGCAGTCACAATTCACCCTATAAAAACCCCTGATTCTGAGACCCTCCTCGGATCGCTCCCGAGTTCCATCCAGCCTTGCCGCCGCTCTGCTTGGCGAGCTCCCCTCAGCCCCACGTGCTGAGCTTCTTCATCACACCCCAAACTTCACTCTCAAGGTCCAGGACTATGAGACAGGTGTCGTATCACCCATTTCCCTCTGAAAATCCCTACTTCTAAGTCAATCTCTGATTCCTTAGTTATCTGTGTGACTGTGGTGTCCTTAATATTTGTCGGTACTTAATAAACATCATTTTTATTATTCTAACCCATCTGGCTGCTTGACTGACCTGACCCCATAGACACTGGGTTGCAAGATCCTGCTAAGTTACCCTGCCTCTCACTAACTTTAGTGAGTGCTCCAGCTAATTTTCCCCAAAGGTGTGTTGTTGTTTGGTTATTTAGGTGTCCCTCCCGGGACCCCCAGAGATCACGGTAACAAAACCCAAACCTTTGAGTTTGGTCAGTCAGCCAATAATGAATCCACCTTACAGTAGTACTGTCGAGCCTGCATTTTACTAGCTTCTTTGCAAGAATGTCATGGGGAATTTTGCAAAGGCCTTACTGAAATCAAGATATGCTACATCAACAGCATTCTCTTCATCTGTCAAACTTATATTTCTGTCATAAAAAGAGATGAGATTAGTCTTGCATGACTTGTTTGGAAGACACAATCTTATATAAGGCTATTCTCAAGCAAGTCTCTGGCTGAGATCCTACATCATGCTTGTGCTATGTAGACACACTTATATGGTTACACAATGTATATACAACATTTTCTACAGAATATCAGCATTCTGCAACTGACTGTGAATCCACCAATATGTCTGTTTATTGTCCATTGTAGAATGAGGAATGCACATGGACTGTTTCTGAAGTCCCATTGAATAAAGTGGCACATCGAGGGCACTGAGGAAAAGTTATGCATCACCTACAACTTCACAACTGCATGACTGGAATCTTTTTGGTTTGTCATAGTTAGAGTAGATTAGAGGTGTAATTTTTCATGAAGTTTCTTCCTAAAGGTAGCAAAAAGTAATTTCAGCAATTTTCTTCCTGCTGTGAGAATGTCTTAGAGAACCACACAGTTTTTGAAGGCTATTTGTAATTTAGGACTTATTCTGCACAAAATTCACACTTGGTTGTTTTGTGCAAAAAGCAGCATTTTCTGCAAAGAAAACTACATTTGCTGAATGGAAAATAATATTTCAACAAATAAATATTGCCTCTTGTGCAGAAAATGTTATTTTCTCTGTATAAAACACTGTTTTCTATGCAAATCAACAATATGTGAATTTGATGCAAAATACAAGTACAGCATTTTCTGCACGGAAAATAGCATTTTATGTGCAGGAAATAATATCTCTGCATGGAAATATTATTTTCCATGGAGACAGTGCTGTTTCCTGCATAGAAAATGTTGCTGTTTGCGCAAAATGATCAAGTGTGAATAAGTTTCAAACTGTGAATATTGTCTTTAGTCCAGGATTCTTCTTCATCAGGGTTTTGCAATACTTGAAAAACATGGCTTTTTAAAATAGTTTTCTGAATATTTTTCAATATTCCTTCAATCCTTACAGTAGATAAATTTAATCAATTGTTTACCTGTTGGTAAATCCAATTGATTCAATGGCTCCATTCTGGCTAGGAATGATAGAATCATAGAGTCAGAAGAGACCACAATGGCCATCAAGTCCAACCCTCTGCCATGCAGGTACACACATTCAAAGCACCTCCAGCAAATGGCTATCCACTCTCGATTTAAAAATCTCCAAATAAGGTGACTCCACCATTCTTCAAGACAGCATATTTCACTGTTGAATGGCTCTTACCACCAGGAAGTTCTTTCTGATGTTTAGGTAAAATCTCTTTTCCTGTAGTTTGAAGCCATTGCTCCATGTCCTAGTCTCTAGAACAGCAGAAAAGAAGCTTGCTCCATCTTCAACATGACATCCCTTCAAATATTTAAGCATGGCTATCATGTCACCTCTTAACCTTCTTTGCATCAAGCTAACCGTATCTAGCTCCCTAAGCTGCTCCTCATGGGGTGTGGTTTCCAGATCCTTTGCTATTTTGGTTGTCCTCCTCTGGATATGTTCCAGCATGTCAATATCTTTATTGGACTGTGGTGCCCAGAACTGGATGCAATATTCCAGGTGAGGTCTAAACCAAAGCAGAATAGAGAGGTAATAGTATTTAAGGCCATGCAAAATGGCTATATCTGTAGAACTTTTCCTCTGGAAGCAAGTATTGCACAACAGCCAAAAATATAAGTGCATATATATATGGAGATTTACACAGATATATGACTCCAGCAGAATTCTGGCCTATATTTTCAAGGTGAGCATATTCTCCAGCTGTTACTAATGGGCAAGGAAATTCCCATTTAATCCTCTGTTGGCCCACTTTTCCATCTGCTTTTCAAATGTCCCAGTTTCTCTTTTTTCCTCCCACTTTCCCCCTATGTCCTTAGCTTATTTGAACTGCTGAAAAATGAGTTCAAGTTGCAAAAATAGTTTGCACTCAACTCAGCAGGGGTGAGAGGAGGGGGAAGAATCGTGTCCTTCCTAGAGGGCTTAGGCAAAAACAAACTGCTGAGGCCTTTCTTAGCTTGTGTCTTCTTCCTCAATAGTAACTTTGACAATCTTGATAACACTTTGGTGTTGCTTGGCCATGTGACTTGGTTTGTTTTTAATCTGGGAAGTATTAGAGTCTCATCTTCAGAGTAGATGGTGGTGATTTCTGTTATTGTATTGGAGCTGTGAAGTTAGTTGACCAAGCCATCCAGTCAAATTCACAGTTCCTTCTGCTTTAGGAGCTGCAGAGTGCCCTCTTTTCCAGCCTACACGACATGAAGGTTTTTAATCATGTCTCCCCATATATATATACTTTTGCTAGTATATCTTGCCTAAGAAAACCCTATGAAAAATTCATGGGGTTGCCATAAGTCAACAGGCAGCTTGAAGGCACATGTATATACGCATAAACACTAAAAATAGTGTTTCAATAATATATATTTTTAAAAGCTTGTGTATACAGCCCAGCTTTGCTCCTGAGCCTTTGATGCACTCGGGCTGTCATTATCTCCAGGCCTTGTTTTCCAGCTGGGGAGGTGAAAGTTGCAAAGAAAGCATTTGTTTAATATGAGGCATAGCAGCAAAAGGCTAATAAACATCCCATCTCACTCAATGCACCAAAATACCCTGGAATACACAGAGGGGAGAAAGAAGAGAATGTTCCTATTTTCACCATTCTTAGTTTGTCAATTTGAGCTAGTACTTGTGGAGCATCAGTTCTATGCTCTGTCTAAAAATGGCACAACTTAACAACTCTCTATGGTATGCTGAATTTTCAACTTTTGAGTCAGTCTTCTTAGCTGTGGTTTTAAAAGTACCTTGATTTTAAGGAATCAGCAGGCAAATCTCTGGCATGCAGAGAATTGGCTAGTGATCATGCTGCCTTAGAGGCTCGGAAGCAGTTCGTGCTCTTTTCCCCCCAGCTCGCTGCATTTGTTGGTTGGTGATCTTATTCTGAGAGACAAATACAGCAACTATACATGTTCACCTCCCACATCTGGGGCCCTTTCACACTGCACAGTTACAGTACTCTGAATCCACTTAAATTCACATGGCTGCATCCTATGGAAACTTGGCTTTTACCATTTGGGGAGGTGCTAGAATTTTGGCAGAGAATTCTAAATATCCTTCCTTAGATTGCAGTTCTCAGTATTCCATAGAATGGAACCATGGCACTTAAAATGGAAAGGTAATACTATAATTGTGTAGTGTGAAAGAGCTCCTATTACATTGTAAAGTGAACTTTCTGCTCAGGGGTGGGCAACCACAGTGGACCCGAAAGCCTTTTTTTCTGGGCCTGGGAGCCTTTAGGGCCACAAGGAATGACAAAAATGCCCCCCCCCAAAAAAAAACCACTGTAGGTTTGCTTTTGAGAAATAGGTGGTTCTGATGCTACGCAGTGCAACCCAGTTCTGCAACCTAGTTAAAAAGTGATTATTTACTCCTGGGGGATTCAAGAAGAGGCAATTAACCCTTAGGGTGATTTTTAAAAAGGGTTGTTGGAGCAACCAAAGGCTACAAAAACAGCTATAGGGGCCACAGAGATCCCTAGGGGAACACTGTGTCCACCCCACTCCCTATTCTGGCTGAATGGACTAGATTAGGAATAAGCAAGAAATTCATGTCAATCCATTTTTAAATAGGTAAAAACTCGTTATGGATGAACTTGGTTTTTTTTAAAAAAAAATATGAATATTTAAAATCCACATATGTTTTCATATTTGAGATGTAGGTTCAAACTGATAGAATCCATCCCAAGTCCAGGGATCAGAGTGTTTAACTCTTCCAAATTTGCCTTTGACTCCCTATGTATGCAACCGGAGTAGTGCTGAATTAGGGTTGCCACCTCTTTCTTTTTAGAGAAGCTCTTCACCTTTAACAACTATATAGTTGGAATATTGAGAATAGTTATCCCTAGTGAATTTTGTCAGTACAAAGGAGTAAAATATTTGTTTCATTTCAATTTTTAACCAAGAATTTATCCTAACTCACAAATTCATTTATATTCAGGATTTTTTAAAAAAGTGTTTTATTTTTCATAATGGATACAGGAGGAGGCGAAACTGGTTGATTTTCTTGGGGGTCTAGCTTCAGTGTGTATCTTATTTATATTTTGTTGCATACCTCCAGGTCATTATCGACTTATGTAACCCAACAATGAATCCATCATGTAGTTTTCTTTGAAATATTTGTTCGAGGGGCAGATGACATTACTTTCCTTTGAGGATAAGAGTGTGTGATTTTCCCAAGTTCACCCTATGGATTCTCATGGTTAAGCAGGAATCTGAACCCTATTATGCTACAGTCCTAGGCCAACATTCAAACAATTATACCACACTGACTCTCATCCTATTTATTTATTTATTTATTATCCCACTTTTCTCCCATATAGGATGGCAATATAGCAATAGCATTTATTTCTATACCGCTTATCAACTGAGTGTTATCTAAGCGGTTTACAATGTGTTTTAGCTAATTGCCCCCAACAAGCTGGGTATTCATTTTACCGACCTGCTGAAGGATGGAATGCTGAGTCAACCTTGGAGCCTGGCAGGATCGAACTCACAACCTTGTGGTTGCAGTACTAACATTTAATCACTGCGCCACCAGGAGTCTCTATGAGGGGCAAGATGCAATGATAGATGCCTCTCCACAAACTCAGTCATTACAGCCACCTCCTGGCTTGATTTGTTAGCTCTTTCACAAATCCATTCAGAAGCTGACTTCCTGTCTTTTGTATTGGGATTGGGGTTCACTGTCACTCTTGGGCATTGGTAGTTCTTTCTTTTAACCAGTGGTGTAGATAGATCACAATATCAGTGCTGAAGCACAGAGCACAGAAGCTCAACAAGCACTTCCTCCATGACACCCCACCATAACATAAATTCAAATATCAAGACATATTGGAACAGGCAGCATTCCACTTTGCATACACAGGCTTCCAACAAACGTTTGTTGTTTTTGCTGTTATTGTTGCGTGCCTTCAAGTCATTTCTGACTTTTGGCAGCCCTAAGGCAAACCTATCACAGGGTTTTCTTGACAATATTTGTTCAGAAGGGGTTTGCTTTTGCATTCTTCTGAGGCCAAGAGGTGTGATTTGCCCAAGAAACCAAGTGGGTTTCCACGACTGAGCAGAGATTTGAACCCTGATCTCCAGAGTTGTAGTCCAGCACTCGCATCATTACATCTACAGGTTTCCTAGAATGGTATTAATGTGAACATATTTCATTTTTTATCCTGCTTTCTCCTTACTGAATAAGATTAAAAGATTGTGCATGTGTGTTTTAACCATTTTTTCACAGTTTGGAACATTTTCCTGGAAATGTCATTTCTGCAGAACTCCAAAACTCATATTTTGCAAGTTTAAAAAAGTACATCTTTCTGCACAGGGGTTTATTCTTTGTACAAAACACAATGGGCAGAATCCTGTTGCTTAGTTCCAACTTTGCTGTTTTTGTTTTTACTTGCTATTAAGTCAGTTTTGATTTAGGGTTTCTGAATGAATGAGAACCATCATCCCCTGACACCCTCTTATTAATAGTCCTGCTAAAGTCTTGCAAACTGTGAGTCATTGCTTGCTTCAGTGAATCAATCCATCTGTAATGTGGTCTTGCTGTTTTCCTGCTGCTTCAATCTTTACTGAGCATTACTTTTTTTATATAATGAGTCATGTTGTCTCCTATTGTACAAAGTACAATGGACTCAAGTTATCATTTGACTTCTAGAGAAATTTCAAGCTTGATCTGCTCCAGGACCTATTTTTTTCTTTACTTTTTGGGTGGGAGGGGGATCGTGGTATGAAATTCATGGAATCATCATAAATAGACAGGCAACTTGCACATACTGTCATGCCCTGCTTTCAGGATCTAGACTCAGAAACAGTGGAAGCTAAACAGGAGGAGACAGTACCACTCCCTCTGAAGACAGAACAAGGGGCAGTCTCAGTCCCAGCAGAGAGCCCTGCTCCTTCTGACATGGATGATAACTTACTGATACCCACCTTCACTGAGCGTAGACACCAAAGGGAACACCTATGCGGATCTTAGCAAATTTATAACAGACAGCAGTTAATTAAGCACCAACTGCACTGATCTCTGAACTTATAAAAGCTGAGTCATTCCCTTCCCGAACTTGTCAGTGATTAACTGACTGTTTGTCCTGCCATGTCTCTGACTTAAGATTGTGTTTACTGTCTTTGACTTATGAATATTGCTGGGACTTTTGTTATGCTTCATATTGTTTTGAGCCTGTTTCCCTACTAGATTAAAATAAGGAATCACTTTGTTAAAAGAACTGCCTGCTGTGTGTTTCTAATCCTTATCAGCTGCCCTTTGGCCAAATGTGCAGACTGAGAGTAGACACACACACACACACACATGCTACCTGTAGAAATCTTGTCCAACACCAGATTTCAAATGAGTTGATTTTCAACACTGACCAGCTTTCCTAACTGTATATGGAAATTGGAATACAATGACATGGATAATCCTGACTTTGCTATTTAATGATAGGTCTTTAACACTTGAGGATCTTATCTAGTTTCTTCATAGCTGCCTTTCCAAATCTTAGGTTTCTTCTGATTTCCTGACCACACTCTCCATTTTGATGAATGACAGAGTCATCTTATCGAAAATCTTTTAGCTAGTTTGATGTCTCCATCCCTCCACATTAAAATTCTGTAAATCATCTGTAGTCATTATTTTTTGTTTTCTTGCTTTTTACAGCTGTTTCCCAGTAACTATTTGTCACATTTAGCCTGGCTTCTCAGCAAACACCTATTTGAGATGGGAGCAGATGTCAACAGATGTTGAGATGTCAACAGAAGTGTGTTCTCTTCTTGGTACAGACGCATAACCATGGAAAAGTAGTGCCCAGTTGGAAGTCCCAACTAGAGTAGACATATTCAATCAGTTATTGAATGATGAATCAACATATAGGTAAACCCAGTGGATTCAGGACTAACAATAGGATGTTTTGTGTCAAAATGAATTTTTTGGGGGGTAAAATGCATTTCTGTCTGTGCAAAAAAAAAAAAAAAAGTGTGTAAGATTTTTCGCTGTCACTCAGAAAAAAAAGTCATTATTTCTCATTGAGAAGAAGACAGGTTAACTATTCTTTACATCCCTCATTGTGCCTCTTGAGTGATGGGTACAACAGGATGTTTTCAATAAATGCAAATGAGCTCCAAACCAGCAAGAGGGTATTATTTCTTACCCATCCCAAGTCTGTTAAGACTGGATGAGCTATGACTCTAAATAACCAAGAATGTATTCTTATCCTAGCTGGCTATATTTCCAATACAAGCTGAAGGCTGATTTCTGTGGACATTAGTAGAAGTGTTTGTCTCCGGTATGTGGAAGGCATTTTTATCGATTTCTTTATTTGATCCAGTTACTGTAAAGGGTCATGGCAGAAGGAAACTGTCCTCCATAAATAATTAATACCAGTAATCCAAAGCTGTTCTCTAACAAAGATGCTCCCAGGTGGGAAAAGGCAGACATTTTTACCAAGAAGGGTCTCCTTTGTTAGTGACTGCAGAAGTTAACACAAAGAAATACAGAACAGAGGAGCTGCTGTGATCATTCTTCATGGCAACCAACAGAAATGATGTGTCAACATTCTCTTTTTCACATCTAGCATGGGATAATCTAAAAGAAGAAGACAAGGGTTCTCTTTGGGTTTTGTGTTTGGGCCTGCAAAGCAGTTTGGATGCTACAGTGCCTAGGAGAAGACTAAGTAAGCTACTTGCTTTGACAAGGTCTGAGACTAGGATGGAGGTTTTTATGATCCACCAATCATGTTCCCCTTCAGACTCCATCCCTTGCTGCCAAGGCTTAAAGTAGGCACAGGGTAGGGTTGTGAGAATTAAAACTGGTGAGGGCTCCTGTATGGCTGGATAGAAGAGGGAATTTCAGCAGGTGTAGATTGATACGTGGTTGTGTCACAAGCAACACATGTTGGAATTCCATCTTCTACACTACAATGGAAGGTACAGGAGCCTTTTTCAGTTTTCAGTCTGGTAGTCCAAGTTATGAGGGACATGCAAACCATGTACTCCATGAGGAACAACCTCTTTTTGGCAGTCCACAGGCTCCCTCAAACACCCCCCCCCCAAAAAAAGGCCCCCAAATGCTTCAAATTGTCACATTGCTAGTCCTGCGGTGATGGTTTACCTTTTGACTCATAAATCATCTTAAAATCAGCCAGAAAACCTAGAAGTACACACCAGATGTAGACCTACAAACTTTTCCATGTTATGCCTTTTGCCAGCTTTTGTCACAGATTACAATGCTGCAGACCACTGGAAGGTAGCAAGAAGCAAACACAAAAGCTGTTATAGTGCTCAGTCTGCCTGTGACAATCATTTCATGATTGATTGATTGATGGATGGACCTTGTAACCTGGTTCACTGTTCTGCTTCTGCTTTCATTTTTAATTCTCCTGCTATAACTTACTTGGGTGGTCTCTTTACACTGCTTTCTCCTGGAAGGCAGAGAAACAGAAGGAAAAATGAATAAATTGGGCCAGGCACATGTCAGTAGTTTTTCATAGCCCTGTGTGGCTCTGAGCTAAACCTAGATTTTCCCTGCTTCTGAGGATCAATTAGCTCTCCTACCTTTTCAGTGTTAGGATCTTTTTCAAAAAACAACAACAACGAAACACTAATTATCTATTACTGAGGGACTCACTCAAAATTGGCCAAGAAGTGTATTCGTTCTCCTACCTGCTTCAACCATTTCATTATTGTTGTTTAAGCATTTGTTTTTAGTAAAGTTTATTACAAGAGAGATGGACAACTGATGGTTCTCAAGAAGTGCTTGATTGTCTGGCCATTTCCGCACTACACTGTTATAGTGCTATTATTCCACTTTCAATATCCTGTGGAATTGTGGGGTTTGCAGTTGAGGGAGGGGCATTTAGAATTCTTAGCCAGAGAGCTTTTGGTCTCAGTAAACTACAAACCTCAGAATTCCACAGGAAAGTGGAATAATAGCACTATAACATTGTAGTGTGGAAATGGCCTCGCTCCCTTACTTCTTTCCTCTGTCTGTCTGTCTGTCTGTCTGTCTGTCTATCTATCTATCTATCTATCTATCTATCTATCTATCTATCTATCTATCTATCTATCATCTATCTATCTATCATTACTTTATTTATAGCCCACTTTGCTACCATGTCTTGTACTGTCTAGGGCTGATGGAAGATGTAATCCAACAAACTCTAGAGGGCCACATAATGCCCACTCCTGCTCTTAAGAAACTTTTGGAGTACTTGATTTTATTGTGCAACCAGGGACAAATACTCCTCTCTTGGGCTAGCCAGCTGTGGCATTCTGTTGAAGAGAGAAAACCTATGTCATTCCAAATTTATTTGCAGGTCTAAGGTGCTTGTCAGTGTGCCAGATGTGGGACTTAAATATAGGACCTTGTCAAGTTAAAACTGTAAATTTAGAATTGATGGAACCTGATTTTCCCCTCCCTCTACTTACTATCCATCTGTTAAAAGCAAATTGTCTTTTGCTATCCTGATAGAAAGTCAAAAAACACTGCCAGTTTTTTATTTGTTTGGTGCTAGAGAGAGAGATAAGGGAAAAAAACAGCTATATAATTTAACTTGCAGTCAAAGCATGATAAATAGGTGGCTATAGCTTAATAATAGAGCTGGAATTATAAATAAGTGACTATAGCTTAATAACAGAACAAATGAGCTGCGAGCCAAAAACCTGCCAATTCCAATTCTTTCCCAGTCGTAAACCCACTAGGTGGCCAAAGGCAACCCACTGTCTCTTTGCCCACCTTATCAATCCTTTGCTGAATTTTTTTGATGCAGGTGCCTGTGAAAATTACATATTTTGGCAAATTTGCACACAAAAAGACATGCATGAGGACAAAAGCATTTCAAGATACGTGTACATCAGAGAAATTGCCTGAAAAAAAATGTGACCCTGTGTATGAAAATACAAATATTTCTGCACATGATTTTTTAAACAAACAAACATTGCAGATTGATGAGGAAATGGTATGGGATGAAGTTGAACATAAAAGGAGGTTCATAGGAGGGTAACAAGGATGATAAGAGGTACAGAGAACAAATGTATGAGGAGAGGGTTGAAGGACCTGGATATGTTCAGCTTGGTAAAGAGAACAGCAAGTGAACAAACTCTTTAAATACCTTGAGGGCTGCCACAAAGAAGGGGGTGCAGGCTTGTTCTCTGCTGCTCAGAAGACAGAATTAGATCTAATGGTTTCAAGTTACAGGAGGGCAGATTTTGATTGAACATTAGAAGGAACTTCATGACAGTGAGAGCAATAAAACTAATAGAGCATTGAAACTACAGAGGAGATGGGGGTCTCCTTCTCTGGATGTCTTCAGAAGGAGTCTGGACAACTACTTGCTGGAGACGCTCTAGCTGGAAATCCTGGATTGAGTAGGGGGTTGTACCTAATGGCCACAGGAAGAGGCCCTGTGATTCTGTGAAATATGAAAAATGTCTGACGAGGCACATCTACCTCTGTGTGAAGCACTTTGCATTCTGAGCAGAAGCACTGTATAAATATCATGGCCACTGTTGCCTTCATTGTCATCATCATCTATTACTGCCTTGCAAAAAGTGTGCCCAATAAATGAAGGCACCTTTTGGTATATTAAGCCATTGTAACACCCTCTGATTTTTCTGCCCAAGAGTTTAATTGCTTGGGAATACAAGGAACAGAAGACTGATAACCTTCATTGACCATCCATTTCTCTTTCAGGAAGGAACATGCCCCCTCTAATGATCCGGATTCTTCCTCAAGCCCTCAATGACCTCAATTGTGCAATGGAAGCTATTTGAAATATGCGATGGGCTCAAGTTAATCAGCAGACCGCTCCCATTCATTTATCTTCCTCATGAGGGAGAGTGGATTCTAATAGGTTGGTTGCAAGGATGTCAATAATTTATAGACAGTGTATTCTACAAAGCTTCCATTTCCTCTGACATTCTAGCTTGAGAGGCTGAGGCTATTCGTTAATTTTTTATGGTACAGGAAACCTTAATAACTAGATTTTATAAACCTCAATTAATTTAGCAAGACAGGGGATGTCAATTTCCCTGTTGTATTCAAATACCATTTCTCCTTCTCCTTTTTGACAAGAGTATTTGCCAGGATTCTATTAAATACAATAAGCTCATCTCTGTCACTCTTGGAGATGAGATGCTGACTTCGCTTTAATAAAAAGGGATAGTTATCTTCAGCATGCCCATAGCTCAGTGGCAAAGTATACCTTTTGTATTCAAAAAAAATCCCATGTTTTAATCCCCAGCACCTTCAATAGGGAAATGCTCTTCTCTGTTACCCTGGAGAATAGCTGCCAGTCAGTGCAGACAACAATGAGTTAGATGAGTCAATGGTTCAGTATAAACAGTTTCACGTGTGAGCTTCCTATGGTCATCTGACCAGCCAATATTGCAGCCAAAAAGCAGAACCAACACACATGAGTGACACAGGGCAGTTGGGAACTCACATACCCAGATGGCTCACCATTGATGACAACAATGACATTGCACTTTGAAAATAATAATAATAAAAAAACCACCTCCACCTATACAGGCTTTCCCCACTTATTTGAAAGGGTAGGGACTGAAGCACTATCAGAGAACAGAATTGGCTGGAAAGTGGAACCCATTTACTGTACTGCAGGGAACATGAAGGACTTCTGGAGGCTCACTTGGGACCAACCACACATGTGTTGCTTGCAAAGTCTCACAGCCAGCTTAGTGCCTTTCCCCCCATTCTGCTCACTTTGCAAGCAGTGAGCACATGTAAACAGACCCAACTGAGCCTCCATGGACAAGAAGAACTGATGAAAGAGCAGAACTCCCAACAAATTAATGGGAATTGTCCATAATTTGGAAGTGTCAAAAGAGTGAGTCTTGAGATAATGGTGTATCAAAAGGTGAGACCTTCCTGTACCAGAGGAAAATTTAGATGGTAAGTTTCTGTGATGTGCTAATTTGCTGTATGAGGAGCACAAGGTAGTCACAGAAAGCAGAAATGTAACCAAAAAGGAACGATTATCCCTCACTAAAATTAGAATCATGATGAAATTTAGATATGCCTTACTGACCACAAAATGAACTAATTGTAGTTAATTAATCATAGCTAATTACCTCTGAACTTGTTACTTTATTAGTTCACTCCTGTGTCTAGGCGTTAGGGCTTAACTGTACACTTTGGCCCCATCCTCATACTTTGGACTTTCATATATGTAGGTTGAACAACTTCATAGGATTCTAGGAATGTCTCGGTTTGAATGTCAATCCAGATTGGGACTCATTGTTATCAACATTTTCAGCAACCTCAAACAATGGTTCTCTTTGGACGTTACCCCACCCCACCCCAGAATCTGACAAGCCTCATCCTACTAGACAGAATGAGGGAATCGTTTCAAGTGGCAAAAGATGGGTGGTATGGATAGGACAGAAATGGCAAACCCTAATTTGAAAGTCAGAGCTGTAGGGTCCATTCTGGCCACCCTACAGCTTCAAAGGTAGACTGCATTCATCTTATGAGATTGTGTTGAAGGAGGAGCCAAGTCCTTATTCGGCTTGTTTTTGTAGATGGAATTGGAGTGGCAAAAGCTCTGTCTTCACTTCTTGGGGAAGCAAAATGTCTTTGACTAGCCTGAAGGATGCCGTCAAAAGGGATCAAAATCTTCACTCTCTGAGACTGAGGGTAATTCTTCCCAAGTCCTGTTTCATTTGTCCATAGTGATATCAGCACATAGCCAGATATGAATGACTACATATTCCCATCACATCATCACTTTTCTTCATTTTTCTGTGTCTGGATGACATTGCCCACAACAGTAGTAATAGAAAGCAAAGGCTCAACAAATTCAGTGGTGGGAGGCATTGTAGACAAAATTGATCAAGGAAGCAGTTATACTGAATACACGTGAAAAAGGTGAATTCATTTCAAGGATTCAGCTTTCTTGAAAGCAGGGACTTGTGAGAAATTCATTCCATTTAGTATTTTTTTTAATGGATTGACTTGATTCTCAGCATCTTGAATTGGCCATGGAATTGAATGTAATTTGTAGTGAGATATATACCTGTATTTTTCTAGATTTATAGAACATTCCAGGAAAAAAGAGCATTTGAAATCTTGAGCACATTTTGAAATTTACAAACACCTTGTACCCTTATAAATGTGCACACATGCACACTTTTTTCAATGGGAGCATATTCCATTGTTTCAACCATTAATGTGTCAGCTTGAAAAATTCACACGAAATCATCTGAATATATTTTTTTCTCCTTTGGGAAAAAACCCAAATCTTTCTGGAATGAGGAGTGGAATAAAGCTGGAAGGTCAAAAGGAAGTTACCCATAGAGCAGGTTTGATAGACCATCCCATCCCTAACTTTACCCTTCCCACTGTGAAGAAAAAAATAAAAATAAATCAGTCAACTATTTGACAAATCTATGCCTGGAAACCTTGCCATATGAGGAGCAGCTTAGGGAGATGGGTATGTTTAGTTTGGAGAAGAAAAGGTTAAGAGTCGATGTGTTATTTCAAGGAGGATGGAGCAGATGGAAGATGGAGCAAGCTTTTTTCTGCTGCTCCAGAGACTAGGATAGGGGGCAGTGGAAAAGAAATTCCACCTTCTTTGGAGGTTTTTAAACAGAGGCTGGATGGTCATCTGTCAGGAATGCTCTGATTCTATATTCCTGCATGTCAGGGGCTTGGACTGGATGGGCCTTATGGTCTCTTCCAGCTCTACAATTCTATGATTCTATATAACCCAGGCAATGTATCTCCCTCTTGTTTTCCAGACTTCTAGCTTCTTCTGAACTTCTTTCTGATGACCTGGAAAAAAGCTCAAAAATGTTGGCCAGAATCCTATTGTTATTCTTGATTAGAACAAACCTGTTGAATCAATGAGATTAACCTATATATTCACTCACCATTCAGCACTCAGTTAGTCAATTAACAGCCTGCCTTTCTCTTGGCAAGGGACTCAAAATGGCTCACAAAAATAAATTAAAATAAAATAAAATAAAAACAACTAAAATCTTATTTACAAAAGTTTTTTTTAAAAAAAAATAATCAGTGGATCTGCTCTTGATATTTGCCATAAAATCATCGTCGACTTATGACAATCCTATGAATGAGAGATCTCCATCTACAGCCATGCTCAAGTCTTGCAAAGAGCTATGGCTTCAGTTTTGAATCAACCTATCTGCAATATTGTCTTCTATTTCCCCCTACTGCCTTCAACTGTACTAAGCACTATCATCTTTTCTGGTAAATCATGTCATCTCATGATATGTTCAAACTACGATCATTTCAATTTAGTCATTTGGCTTCTAGTGAGCATTCAGGCTTAATTTGCTCTCAGACCCATTGATTTGTCATTTTGGCAAGCCACCATATTTGTAAAATCCTCCTTCAGCACCACATTTCAGATAAGTTGATCTGTCAGTTTTCTCCACTGTACAGTTTTCGCATCCATACATAGAAATCTGAAATACTATGTCAATGAACGATCCTGGCTTTGTTATCGATATCTTTTTACAATTCAGCATCTTATCTAGTTCCTTCACAGATGCCCTTCCAAGTATTCAACTTCTTCTGACTTCTTGAATACTGTCTCCTAATGACTGTCTCAGAAGTGGTGCGTTCTCCATTTTTTGGAGGTTCTTCAAGAGGTGTCAGATGGCTGTCCTTCAGGAGTGCTTTCATTGTGCCTTCTTGCATTGCAGGGGGTTGGACTAGATGGCCCTTTTGCATCCTTCCAACTCTATGATTCTTCCAAATTCCTACCATTCATTGTTATAAGGAAAAGTCAGTGTTAATGTTTATTTGTATATCCCATTCCAGAATCAAACCTTCAAACAATAAACAAATGATCCCTTAATTTACAGCCTTGCTAATTTAAAATGGATGTCACTAAATGAAATAGCCCCCCATGGAATAAGCAATGAGAGCTCGGCACAATTAACCTATCAGTTACACAGTGAAGGTTTAATATTAACATTTGGGATTGACATTTATTATAGCTGAGGGCAAATGAGCCAAAAACTCTACAAAGGTTTTTAAAGCACTCTTGGGACTGAGGTTACCATGGAACTTCTCCTAAAATTACATTTCAAGATAAATGTGGAGGTTCCTCTCAGGGAAAAAAAAATGTTGGAAATACAAGTGGAACAGGAGGAGTTTAGGCAAAATTAGCAATATTTATCTATCTCTGTCAACCCCAGTAAAAGGATAGTACTCATAATGGTGGAATCGGTGCCATTAAAGGTTTTTATTTATATTCAGAGGAATCCTGAATGACCATTACGTATTGTGTAGCACTGTAAGTATGCTGCTATGTAGTGGATTCCAACCAGCACCTGCCAGATCCACTTATTTATACAGAGCCAATGGGATCAATAGTGATCCATTCCATTGTCAATTGAGAAGTGGCTGCCAGATCTTCCCTTTCCTCCCATGAGTGATCTCTGGCATGTCAGAAAGAAAAAAGACTCCTATTGCAAATTCCAATCACACTGGAGATCACTTGGGCAGGGGTGGGTGGGAATTTCAGGTGACTGTTTCTCAATTGACAAAGGAAGGACTTCCATTAAGCCCAGTAGCTGTTTACTGGTTAGTGGGGTTTGGGGAACTTCCACAGACCCTATGTAGCTTCTAAACCAGGGACTATGGAAGGATCATGAATTCATAGCCATTACAAATGTGTAACGGTGGGTTATAAATTTATAATTGCCCCAAAGAATTCCAGCCTAAAAATTTGAACAGAATTATCTTTTATTTAGCTGCGGAGTGCCTTCAAGTTGTTTCCGACTTATGGTGATCCTAAGAGACCCTATCATGGGGTTTTCTCAGCAGGATTTGTTCAGAAGGGGTTTGCCATGGCCTTCCTATAGGGCTGAGAAAATGTGACTTGCTGAAGGGGGCTTCCATGGCCAAGTAGGGATTTGAGCTCTGCTTTTCCAAAGTCATAGTCGCATAATCAAAACACTACACCGTGTTGGCTCTCTATTTATTTATGGCATTTAACAATTACCTCTCAGCAGTTAAAGGACATGAATCAAAACAGTTAAAAACAGACTAAAACAAAACTTTACAACAGTTTAACAACTACAGTTAAAACAGCCAGAGCAGCCACTATTTGTTTTAGGAGCCAAAGAATAATGACTTAGTACTATTTTCCTGTACAAGGAAAGATTGTAGTGTTTAGCACTGGTTGTTGTGGTTGTTGATATTGTTGTTGTTGTGTGCCTTCAAGTCATTTCCAATTTATGGTAACCCTAAGGTGAACATTCCACAGGGTTTTTTTTTGCCTTTTCTCCAGTCCAGCACTCAAGGCAGCTTACAATCCTTAAAACAAACAAAGTTAAAAATTCACAACGTATGGAAATTAAAAATATAATTGAACTATTAAAGAAATAAAGCCTTGTATATTATATTATATTATATTATATTATATTATATTATATTATATTATTATATTAATCTATCTATCTATATGCACACACACACTAGCATAGATACCCAGTGTTGCCCAGGACTTTATTTTCTCATAGGTAATACTTGTTAGAAAGATTTGAGATCCAGTGTCTTTAATTTCTCAAACTGTCTTATTCCAGTACCTGTAACTTTTCCCCATATTCTCCAATCCAATCTGTATTCAGAGTTATTAACATACAGAGGTTGGGTTCCTGAGGGAATAAGGCTGTCTGCCTCCTTGCTGCTAGGCCTTGTCTCCATAACAACCAGCCTATTCTCTGACTGAGAATTCTGAAGGTCCCTCCCTAAACTGCAAACCCCAGGATTCCATAGAATCTTAGGCAGCCAATCATATGAGGTCTTTGCCTAACACAGACAGACAAACTTTGACACACACATCATTAAAAAGAAAGCAGCAAATAAAATATGTAGCACATTTTGTGAGGCCCATTTCCTTAAGCAATAAATCTTCCAAGGCCTGCTGAATAAAAAAGATCTTCACCTGCTTGCAGAAAGACAGTAAGGATGATGCCAGTCTGGCTTTTCTAGGAAAGGAGTTCCTGAAAGGAGTTCCTGATCAACCACTGAGAAGGCCCTCTTCTGTGTTCCCACCAGATATACCTGTGACAGTAGACAAAGAGAGAGAAGGGTTTCCCCAGAAGATCTCGAGACAGGGACATGTTCTTAAGGGAAAAGACAGCCTTTCAAATAACCTCAGCCTGGACCATATAGGGTTTTATAGGCAACACTTTGAATTGTGCCTAGAAATGCACCAGCTGCAGTGAAACTGTTGCAGTAAGGAAGTTGGTTCCTGTATGGAAAATGATGTTTTCTGTGCAGAACAACCATGTTCAAATTTGTGCACAAAACAAATCCTGAACTGCAAAGGTTCTCATCATTCCAGGATTCTTCTCATCAGGGTTTCTTAATATTTGAAAAACATGATTCTTATTGTTTTTCAAATATTTTTGAATACTCATTGCATCCTTAATACATACCTTCCAAAAAAACCTAGTATACTCCATTTCACCAATAGGAGAGTAATTGCTATACCCAAGTCCTACTTATGAGGTTCCCATGGGCATTTCACTAGTGCTCATATGAACAGAATTCTGGATCACATAAACCTCTGATCTGATCCAGTATAGCATTTCTTATGTTATGCCTTCTATTTTTTATGCCCCATTTATTGGGATACACATATTTGCAGTATGCCTTACCAGTAACTTGAAAATCAATCAAGAAAATCACCACTATAAAAAGTCAACAGGAACCTTTCTATGGGGCATTTGATGTCCGGTGGTTCTGTGAAAAGAGAGAAGGATTCTACTTGGCTGGTCCTATGATAAGGCAGAGCGAAGTAACTGTCTCAGTCACAGATACTACAGGGTAGGGAGTGGCAGCAAGATGTTGGAAGATGGAGTCACATTGTTTCCCTTTAGGCTAGCCTTCTGCCTGCAGGTGCAGTGGAAGATAGTGTCTAATTGCCATTCTCAAAGTCAAATCCACTTGTCAGTCCAATGGGCATCTGTACATGTAAAGGGAAGGGCACTTTTTTGTCCTTTGCCCTGGACACCAAAATGCCCAGGACCAAACTCAAGGAGCAAGTCCTCGGTCACCTGCTTCCTTCTTCTGGAATCTTTTCAGGGGTTGAAATCTATGCTAGGACTGCAGGGGGGCAGATCTGGAAAGCACACAGGTTGCCAAAATGCCAAAAAAGCACAAATGGGCACAAATACACCTCTGGTCTTGAACAATGAGTAGTTCTAATGCGAAGCAGTTTAAGCACTCCCTGGAAACTGTTTAAATAGTAGACAGCCAGGAGATTTCCAGGGGAGAATCCATTCTTTCTTTTGGCCAGAGAAAGAGCAGTCAGGTGGGCTGAGGACCACAGAAGCAACCTTGGGCACTGTTTGTAGATTAAGGGCTGCCTTATGCCTGTCCCTGAAGTGGTTAATGGCACATGTTTAGTGCAGAAGCAGATCATCATAACATTTAGGCCATTTCTGCACTAGACTGTTATAGTGCTATTATTTCACTGCTATTATTCCCCTCCCTAAACTGCAAACTCCAGAATTCCACAGGATGTTGAAAGTGGAATAATAGCACTATAATAGTCTAGTGCAGAAATGGCCTTAGTATGTCTCAGTGTCAAAGTCAAGATAATCATTCCTATTGAGTTTTTTAAAATGACATTGTATTACACACACATGCATGCACGCACACAAAATCATCTGACTTGGCATTTCCTTGGAAAAACTTGCACAGCCCCTCATTCTGAGCTTATTTCCTATTCAGTGTAGTATGGCTAATTATCATGAATTCCTCTGGTATTCATTGTAATAGCACTAATTATAATGAAATTGTTTGGTATTTGCTGTAATAGCACCAATCATAAAGCATTCATTTGACATTTTATGAGGACGTCACGTGCCTGTCCTCAGCTTCCCGATGTAATTTCGCATCTGTAAAGCATTACTTAATGGAAACACGAAATCAAACATTGCACAGGTTTTTAACACAAACAAAAACAAGAGAAATATATGTTTATCTACCCACTATCGGAGCAGAAATGAAGCATCCCAACAAACTGATAATCTCATTTTAATTAGGGATAAAGTAGGTGCGGGGGTCATTTCATAATAAAGAGCTAACATTAAATGAGAGCTGATAAACCTTTTTTTTAATTATTTGTTAGAGTTTCCATTTGTTCAACAGTTACTGTGATAAGATTGTACTACTAAGATCCTTTTTTTCTTCCAAATTTAGTAACGGGCCATTCCAGATAGGTCTAATACAATTATTTCCAACCTGAGGTACATGTACCTTCAGGGGTACAGATAAGGACATTTAGGGGTATGTGAAAAAAAACCTGAATAATGGTGGAAAAAAGTATAGAGTATAAGCCACTCCTGAAGGACATCATAACTCAATGCAGTTCTTGATTGTCTATAGCATTGGTATTCCTGACCCAGAGCCTTAAGGGATGGGTGGGGATCATAGAGATAAAGAGAAGAGTGACCCACAAGCCAAACTTTTGGCTGGAACACAAACATAAAAAACATAAAAAAGTCTTTCACGCACACATATGCACACACAGCCTTCTATTTGAGTTGTCTTGACCCTGGCCTCACTCGTATTGGTAGCTGTTACCCTGTATGTTGGGAGTCCCAGGAGGGGCGCCCAAATAACCAAATGAAAACACAAGTTGGGGAAATTTAACTCGAGCACTCTCTTAAGCTAAATGAGAGGCAGGGTAACGTTGGCAGGGATCTTTTACCCTATGTCTACGGGTTCAGGTCAGAGAACAAGCAGCCAAATTTAAAAGTAACAAAAACAACAGTTTTATTGAAAGATAAGCAGCAAATAAGACAATATGCACACTAGCTAACTTGGAAATGGAAATAGAGAGCTTAGGGAATGGGTAATACGATACCTGGTCTCATAGTCCTGGAGAGAAAGACCAGGTTCCAAAGAGAAAGCTCAGCATGGCTGGCTGAGGGGAGCTCCTTAGACAAACCAACAGCAAGCCGGGATGGCAGTCCAAAGTGATCCAAGGAGGTCCCAAAAGTGGGGACCTTTTATAGGGTGGATTTCACCTACAGACTATGTTATGCTCGGTGAGAACAAAGGAAATTTGGAGTTGGACAAAGCAGTTGGAAAAGGTCAGGTTTTGCATGATTAGCTTAGCTCTTAATGACGATAGTGTGGCCAGTACGCTGATGGCCCAATATAAAGGAATGGCTTGGCTCTCGGCTGAGTAGCTTTGTGTGGATATGCACCGAGCAAAGCCAGTTTGCAGGGAGGTTTTTCCCTAAAGCAACGGAGAGGCTTAAGTTGCCTGCCTGAATGAGGTTTTGGAATATACAACCATTAACGATTGTGCCCCGGACGTGCTTGTCTGGAGGACCTCTGCAAACACGTGGAGTAGGGTGGCAGAGAAAGGTCAAGCACTGGTCAAATTATTTGATATCAAAAGGATATCTAATGTTCTCACCAGACATATCATAACAGTGATAACATAGCTTCTCAAGTCTTGGGCCCTTTTCGCACGGGCTTTCTGTCGCACGACAGCCCCCTGAGCCTCGCGGAAGTGGGAGCGTCGCTCTGCACGACGCACTCCCACTTCCGCCGCTCTCACAGGGCTGACGCTGCGCGAGTGCGTATTTTTTGATTTTCGCCTCAAAGCGAAAATCACCCACGCTCGTGCAGCGCTCCCGGCGCCGACACGCACTTACCTCCTGTGCGGAGCGTCGGGGAGGCGGCGGGGTCACACTTCCTTCCCTCCGCCCCTGCGAAAGGAAGGGGTGGGGCGCTAGTGCGATGGACGTGACAGCCTCCTGCTTCGCGGGGGGGCGGACGCGACAGCCTCCTGCTTCGCGAGGGGGGCCGGACGCAACAGCCTCCTGCTTCGCGAGGGGGGGACGCGACAGCCTCCTGCTTCGCAGGGGGCGGACCCTCGAGCCGCCGCCGCCGCCTCCGGGAGGCTGCCGCTTCCCTGCTCGTTCCTTCACCTGCGGAAGGAAGGAGGGGGGAAACGGCAGCCTCCCGGAGAAGGCTTCTCGCGTGACCCGCCCTCCCCCGCTTGGGCTAGAAGCCTCAATGCGAAAAGGACCCTGGTTGCGCATGCTCTTCTCTCCCTCGTCCATGTGTTCCTCTCCAGGAGGAGAGAGCATGCCCAGTGGAGACATCCAGTTCCTCCCCACAGTCACCTGAAAGAGGGACACGCAGCACCAGTTGTTTCTCCCCATGCTTTGGCTAGGAAAACAACTGGATCCCAAGACAGCAGAGAGAATCCAGGTGTGTAATGGGGCACGATGGGAGAGAAAGGCCTCAGCAAGATGGCTGGCCTGCCCCACTGCCTTTCCTTCCATGGGTATAGGGACATCTTCTCAAATCTCACAGAAGCTTTCTGTTGTTGTTGTTTTCTCTGTCAAGGAAAAAAAAACATGATGGTGAAGGTGGGGTACAATGTAAGGAAATGGGCTGCCAAGGTATACATATGTGAAAAAAAAGGTTGGGAAGCACTGGTCTAACACAACTGAAGGTTCTCATGATATAACTATAATTTTTCTGGATTTTTTCCAATTGTGTTGCCTCCATGTCCACTCATCCCATTCCATTGTGTTTGTAGCAAATTTCTGGATTTGCACTAGGTGTCTTCCAAAGGTTTTTCTTCTTTCCAAAAAAAAAAAAAAGGTGTGGGGTTTGCTGACGGAGTCCTATGGTTTGAAGGGCCAATGTGCTCCTCTCTGCATTTTTTTTAAAAATTCTTAGAATTATAGGCTGCAATCCAGCATCCCCTCAGCATAGTATAAACATCAAAATGTGGAGATATCCTACGCAAACACTATATAACTGCCATGTAGAACAGCAATATTGTGCAACATGTGTTAATTGCTAAGTGCCATTGCACAATGCAGAATCCATGATGAGTGATGCACAACTGCAATATGAAACATCACTACAATGCACAATGTGCAAATGCAGTGTGGAATTGCAGTGTGCAAAGATAAGGCATAGAAGAATGTGCTGTCTCTACAATTCCACTTCTGCTACTATCAGCAGATTTAAAAAGAAACTCACTTGAAAGTTGGAATAAAATGTTTCAGCCAGTGCCAGGGATTGACAGAAAATTCTCTGAGATAATAATAGCATTGTGTGTGTGCTACAGCAACAAACATTACAATTTCCTAACACATATGACCTCACTTAAAGGGGAGGTGTAATACTGTCCTAAGACCAGACATCATCAAGAGCATAGACTTAGTAAAGCCCCTCCAGGCAGAATACTCAAAATAGAGACACAAGACTAAGATGTAACCATCTTAGTTTGTCCCATCTGGGGAAGCCCAATGTCTTTAAACATTACTGATAAAATTGCTTGAGTATTTTGAGCTCAGTGTCCAGACTTGTACTTGGATAGGCTCTGTTTTGTGGTCCCCAGGTGATCCCTAAACATTTTTTTGATTTCCATCCCAAAATGGCTTCCAACGCTTCATTTGGATGCTACAACCTCCACCCTCCAGTGACCCCCAAAATACACCCGTTAAAAGTAAATAAATAAATAAAAGGAATTGCCCCCAAACTATCTAAAAATGAAAATGAGAGTGTTCATTGGGAACACTGGTACTGCTCACTGGAGGAGGCCAAAGGCACAGAGCCCCCACTTTTTTTGCACTTAGAGATAAAGAAAAATAGATCCTACATCACAGTTGCTTAGTGTAAATTTGCAAACATATAGTCAAATAGTAGTTGCACTGCTCTACCCTTCTGAGGAACAAACAAGTTGTGCAATCAAATGTGTGTCTGCCAGTGTTTTTGTTTATTTCACCCTTGCGCAACAAGGAGTGAGCAATGACTGTCTCCACAATCCCAGTGAATCAAGTGGTGCACTGAAGCTGCTAACAAATAATTATGCATTGTCTGAGAATCCACAACTGCATGTGAAATGACGGCACTTGCAGAGGAAACAATGAACTTACATAAATTTCCACGTCAAGAAAAGAAAAGAAAAAGGGGTGTCACCATCCAGTACAAGAATTGGAACAGAACAACAGGTCTGGTGAGAAACTGAGAAATTCAGTGAGAATACGACTGACAGGCAAATTTTCCAGCATGTCTCCAAGTTGATGATTTTATTGGTGCTCATTTCTCTTACCTCTTTGCACAGTTTCTGTTTGTTTGCTTAATTTCACTGTGTGCAGTTCTTTTATTTTGTGGTGAGTTTCCTTAGCAGCTTCAGAAACTGAAGTGTGCATCTAAGCTTGTAATTCTGTGGTTATCCTACAGGCCATGGTACTCCTTTGGACCTTACTCTATCCAAAGAGTTAAAAGATGCTGGGCCTCAGAGAAGAAGGCCTACCCTTCCAAGCATAATCCATGGAGCAGTAGGAATGACATCAAAGCTTACCAGAATTTTGATGTTTCAGAGCACAGACAGAAAGTGTCACAGAGCATTCTGGAAAAAGCACTGGCTCCTCAGGATACAACCCTTTCCATGTCTGCAGGAAAATCTGAGCTGCCATTTCCTGCCCACCCACACTGCAGAGCATGCACACTTCATTTACCTCTCATTGAAATCAATAGGAGGTGCGAAGGTGGCAAATTGGCATGAAGGCAGCCAGCCAGTCATGACTCATAGTAGCTGTAAAGGGGGACTGTGAAGGAATAGAATATATCAAAAGGCAGAGGCTTGCCTTGGAGACTTTCAGACAGGGTGTGATGGAGCAGGGGTGAGAGAAAAACTCTAAAGGTGACAGGGTGAGAAAGGAAGATAAGATTTTGAACCAGTATTGACAGGGTGAAATTGAGAGAAGGGCCTATAAGCTGAAGCGAGAGGACTGTGGACTGGAACAGACAGAGAGAATTACTTATGATTTGGGGGAATTTGAAATACAGTCAGCCCTCCACATTTGCAGGTTTTACTTTTGAGGATTTGATTATTCATGGATTATTTGCTGTCGCCTCTGCTGCCTCCCTATGCCACTTTTAATAGGGACTCCAAGCTTTGTGAGATTGAGAAACTGCAAATGAGGCTTGTAAGTCCCTATTAAAAATGGTGTGGGGCAGCAGTGAAGGTGGCAGTGAGCCCCACCAGCTGCCCACTTCTGCCTTGTGAAGGAACTTTGGTGTGTCAAAGGAATCCACAGTGGGTTGAATATGGTGATCATACTTTTTGTATGTGTTAAATATGGTTTGGGAGGGTCTTGAGTTATTCATGTTTTTTTCACTTTCATGGGGGTCCTGTGCCCCTAACCCTAGCGAATGTGGAGGGATGACTGTATATCATGAGAGAAGCTCATATTTGTTTCTAATACTTTTAATAAATACATTCTTATAGTTGTCTTTAAACCTGTCTCTGGCTTTCCATTGAGCCTGAATTGGAGTCAGGCCATGCATTCCAAAAATAAAGAACCCACATAGCAACACAGCCACAAGTCCACATTAAAGGAGTCACCCTGAGGCCCAGCAACCCAGTCCAGCAAGGGAATAACCGGAGAAACAAGGACAGGGTAAGTGGCAAGAATCCTAGGGGTTGGAGTTTTAGGACCAGCCTGTGTAAAGGGATCTGTCACAGCAGGAAACTAAGAAAAAGAAGTGGAAAGGACAATAAACACATTTGAAAATTAATTTATTCATGTATTTATTTTCTTTTTCAATAATTAATTTTATATTCCACCCTTCTTCTGACATGGATAGGATTTAACACAAGTTGCAACAAGGCTCAAACCTCATACAACTAAAATCCTGTCAACACAATTTAAAAATAAAATAAAATAGCTAACATTTTACTATAAATAGAAGCTGCTCCTCCCTAGCCTTCTGCTCAATTGTTTTGAGCCTTGCAGGGCTTTGGATAGGACAGATCCTCTTTCTTCAGATATCCCTCACCACTTGCTGGGAGGATGGCTCTGCCCGTGTTTTTAACTAAATGAAATAAAACCTCTTAACATAGCTTCCATTTAATGTGCCAGGTAATCAGGCCCACAGCAGAGATAACCCCTCCGGACCACACTGAGTTAGACAAACAGGATCTAAACATTAGGAATGTTTAGATCCGAAGCATTTCAAACTCCCCACTCCCAGCAAAATCCAATTAAAAATTGCTGGCACATGGATGAAAGATGCCCTCTGCATACACAACACAAGCAAGGAGGTGAACAACTGCATTCTACAGTAGCTGACATTTCAAAGTGATTTTCCCCCTGTAAAGTACATTGTTAAATCCACTAAAATCTCCCTTCCTGAACATTTCTTATCAGCGGACTATCACTCATTACAAGCAGACTCCAACAGTGGCATTAGCTCTGGGCGATATTTAAATAGCCTTACTCCCAAAGCATTTGATGGCACTGACTTTCATTTCTGAACTTCTCCCCATTGGCTCTAACCTTGACTATAGTCCCTGCCTTCCTTGGATATTGCCTTGGCTTTGGGCAATGATTTCTCAG